>NW_023608644.1:0-27682 GCF_013339725.1 Rhipicephalus microplus | reverse complement strand
TTCTTAAGAGTACGGTGCTGTGGTAAACATACGCGAACGGTGTGATCACATTCGCCGCTGACAAGTCTGGACCACTGATCCAGACCAGGAACCCAGGGTGTTACGTGTGGTCGACGACGACGTCTGCGTGCCACCACTGTCATGTAGTCTTGTTTCCGTTGTTGCGCCGTGCACTGTATGAAGACGCCATAGTCGAACGCATCACTGACTTCTTTCACCAAGGCTCGCCATCGCTCGCGGTATCGGTCAGCTTAGGGATGGGCGCGCAGACGTGCTTCTGACCAACTTCACGAAGGAGCGCCGGCACATCGGTAAAGGCACGGCTGTGGCGTACCTCGAAGAGCTCGACTACTCTCACGACTGTCTTCTAATGCAAGGGGAACCACAGCTCAAACCTCCACAACACCACAAGTTGATCGGTCCGAGTCACACCGACTGAAAGATGCCGTCTTATGGAGTGCTCGACCAGTTCAAGGACTGCTTCTCATCGACATCACGAGGGGTCAACACGCCTCTGACTAAGCATCGTATAATTACGGAAGACACAGCAAGACCGATCCGAAGAAGCCATATCGAGTCGTTCAGAAAGAACGTGAGGTATTCCAGAAGCAAGTCAGAAGATGGATAGAGTTAGAGATAGAGACTGGGACAGAGAGACTACATTCAGAAGTAAGGCGAAGATAGGAAAAAACGCCAGGCGTGTGCGGAAGGCGCAACACAGTCACAGCGAAAGCTAGAAGAGCGGCCTTTCAGAGCCTTTGTGGTTGAACTTTTGTGGTTGAACTTTTGTATGCCAATCTAATACCTTTACATATGATCGCACCAACACCAACGTGAAGAGTAGCAACGCTAGCGTGAAGAGTATATCGTGTGGAACCATGTCGGAAGCGTTGGCTAGATCAATTTTTAACATGTCTACTTCCAGAAGCGACCATCACAATACTCCAAAGTGCTCCTTCCGACATAAATATTGTTGAATATTTTCGTACGCCTGATGTCGCAAGTCTGATGTGGCCCGACGAACTTGTATAAAACTCCTTGCAACGTTATAGTCAAATTTTATAAACACCTTATCCACGTTTGTTAGTGTGATTGGCCTATATCTTGTGACTTTGAGTAAAACATCTTGCTCTTTTTTTTAGTATTCAGCACAATGGGGGCATGATTAACATATGGAGGTAAAGCTCCTCGATCTAAAGACTCTGAAAAAGCATCATGTGATGCTGCAGTCATATCCCCCTTGAACGCCTTGTAAAAGCCGGCATGAATGCCATCTCCATGGACCAGGCAATTAGCCCATGCCAAGATCATCGATAGCTTTTTCAGTTTCCCATATACTAATAGACATTTCCGATAAATTTGTGTCCTCAGCAATAAGTGTCGACATTTCTATCAAACTCATCTACAAAACCCAGCTCTTTTGGCTCACGATAAACAATTCTCGACAGTAACGTTCAAAAGCGTTCATGATGTCTTTATGTTCTCTAAATATTTTACCATTCAATTCTATCTCTGGTATGTCTTGAGCTCGAGCATATGCTTTTTCATCTGACAAGGTTCGTTTTGTCGGGGCTTCACCAACGAAGTATATCTCGGCTCTTGCGCGTATAATTGCGCCTTTTTATTTATCCTCTTCAAAACATTTATCTTTGCTTTTGACAACCTGCAGTTGATGTGTCAATAATCCCGGGTTTTCTGCTTCATTTTTCACCAAATCACTTACCTCCGTCTGGAGCATGCGTTCCTGTTTTCGAGCTTGATACTGCATGTGGCAACCACACTCCATTGTCATCTTTTTTTGCTTTGCCTAAATTATTCCCATCTTGCCGTCACACTCCTTACGGCGATTTTGAAGAAATTCTCGATTTCCTTCTTTGTCTTATCAACAAACCATTCATGCGTAATTATCTTAGTAGTCAGTTTCTATGTTTCTATACAATCTTTTTTTTGCACTTTTGACCTAGCTCAAACGAGACTAAGCAATGATCACTGAAGGAAACAGCATAACCAGCATAGCTCTGACTAAAAGTGCTATCTCAGAACAAACATATGCTCGATCTAGTATTCGTGCGTGACTAGAGCCTTGAATTGTGTGAAGTGTTGGCGACTACCACCCTTCGCAAACAGAGCCACGTCAAGGAAAAAATACTATTGAGGCTATCTCTATAAGCAAATCAACGTTTTATCACTTAATTGGCAGTATACGTACAATCTTCTTGGGCCAGAACACATTGAAGTCACCCAACAGAACCACACATCTCTGAAATTCAACGTACGCACATTTCACGGAAAAAAACGTCGTTTCTCGAATTTGTAGGTGCGTATACACACATAACTCTAAATTTAGTGTACCCGTAACAGAAGTCACACAAAACGAAACACCCATGTAAGCAATTTATCGCCTCTTTTACTACAATACCAACAGAGTTCTTGACAAAAATGATACATCTGGCTGATGCTCCCACCGCATGGCTCACACACGCATTGTACCGCAATGAAAATTCTGATACCAAGCTATCGTCAGTCCTCAGTACTAACTTTAGTCTCCTGGACCACAAGCAAGTCAAGGTGTTTTTCTTGCCAAGCGTTTCAACTGGTACTGTTTGCGACGCGCTCCTAGACCACGTACATTCACCGTACCACTGCGTAAAGATGCAGTCGTGCTAACTATGTTGATGACTAAGATGAAAATACAATACTGTGCTTATCGTGCCTCGTATACCGTGCAGTGGGAAAACCGGGGTCTTACGCGTCTCGATCCTGTCCCGAACCGGTGACGATGACGCCGACCGGGTTTCGAGGGCATATTTTTTTACTCTTAGCGCCCGTGACGCAATGCAATAGACGCTCCGGGCGTTTTCGGTTGCGTTCCGTGCTTTCCACTCGGGTACGCCTGCCACGTTCCGCAGTCGCTTCCGGAGACTTTGCGCTGGCTTCTGGTGTACCGATCTCACCACTGGTATCCATGTCTTCTTCGATTGTTGTTTGAATATCCAGCTTGCCGGCTGTTTCGGCGAACTCCTCTGATCCCTTCGTTGAGTTCTTGCCGTCTTGCGTTGGCGTGTCGGCTGTCTCTTCTCCAGTGGCCTGAACCGTTGCGTCCCTACCATGGAAATGCTGCCAGGGGCCATCTTTTCATCCTCCTCGGCATCCATCAGATTCTCTTGGGCGTCGTCTGTTGGCAGCGTGGTCTTCGCAACTCTGGCATAACCCCTGACGCAATCTTGACTTTCATGTCTAAACGCTCGGCAAAACCATAGTGGGGAGTCTGGCAGTCTCGTCATATATTTCCTTGCATGTCACACCTTAGACAACGCGGTGCCTAATCCGGGTAAAAGAGGACAGTGCCCTCTCTAAACTTAAAAAGATGCGGCAAGTCTTCTAGTACTACGCCTTCCTTCAGTTTCAGTCGCACCACCCTCGTCGTCGATGTCGCGTGTTCAAAGCCCGCGACGGTCGAGTTGTCATTCGAAACCCCCAAGATTCACCAATTTCGCTTGTCGAATGCTCTCATTCGAGACGGCAAAGTCAACCCAGTGGACACTCCCGGTGACTTTTTGTTGGATAGGATCGATAATAGCACAGAAGGCACCCTTGACTTGGAGTCCACCCGTTTTGAGTAATGCATCTGTGTCAGTCTTGCTTCGCATCTTCACCTGCCGGATGTGATTCATCTGGAAGGATCCAATGCCAGTGATTGCCTTGAGGAGTTCCACTTCTAACGGGGCCGGAATGTTTTCCAACTGGTATGTTCTTTTTTCCAAATCACCATGCAGAAACAAGCACTGTTCCAACTGTCACCGAAGACAATGTAGGCAAAAAAAAAACCGGTATGCCGATGGTGCAGAAGGAAACCTAACGCCGCGGCCAGCAGCGGCCGCCGAAGCACCTCGCACGGATCGAGCCATCACACGTCCGTCTCCAAAAAAAAAGCCGAAGTCCGTTGCTTTTTGCTCTGTTTTTGGAACCACTGTGTCAGAAAGTGATTCACCACGCAGGGATTAATGTCGGGTTTCAGGCTGCAGTCATGTGAAGTATGTGTTTTGGCACATACCGATAATATTGCATTTTTGCAATTGATAGAGAGTCACTTCGTTATTAGAAATCACTGAAATGTTTTGTGACGTGGGTGGAAGCCTAATGAACAAAGAAAAAAAGCATTAGTTTAAGGCATGGTATTTGGGACCTCATGCCCTGTTCCTTGGAAATATTCAGTGGCTCACGATACCTAGTCGTTACCTACGGTACCATTGGACAGGTATTAAGACAGTGAAGCGTTCTGGCTTGAAAAGGCTGAGAAACTGCGTGCTACGGCCAATGATGCGGCGGTCGTGACTTATCAATTTGCTCTCGGCAGCTGTATGCAACGTGTTTCTGGATGCTAAAATTATGTACCTTTTAGAAGTACTTAGTTGTACGCGTAAAACATTCATAAATTTCACAGGATTTCCGCCACGTTAATCTAGAGCTCTACATGGGAGCGTACATCTAGAATGAACTTGTTTCGGTGTGTCTTTGTGCCGGAGGGCTGTCTTATGCCATCTGTTTCTTAACCAAGTAATATCACGTTTTCTGCCAATAAGAGACCAAAGAGACGCTTTCTGTGTTCTTTATTTCAAACAACGCTATTGCACCACATGACTGACGTATTTGTATCGTCAGACAAGGCAGAACGACACACCTTGTCACCGTTCTTGCGCGAAGTTTGGTTCTCATATTGTTTCTTAAGGTCAAGGTTTTCGATATATTACCTACTAAAGTGAATGAAAGCGTCTTATGAGAGACTTAATACAAAATGATTTTCCTGTGCCCCTTTACCGTTCAAAGTATCAAACATCCTTTGTACAAGATGTACTGAAACGAGTGAGGAACATGTGGACACCACCCAGTGTTAGAACTTTCTTTTTCAAGCTTCATACGGGAACCTTGCCATGAAAACGTAGCTTGAAGAGAAAGGGATGTATGTACCATGCTGCCGTTTCCACGGCCGCCGGATCAGGCGCGCGGCGCAAGGTTGCTCCGGCCGTCTCAATCGGACGGAGGAGACGTAATTGCAAAAGGGGGCGTGCACGCTCCGTTCGTCGCATGGCCGCGCGCGCCTACGACCCCTCCTTTTCTTTGCTGTCTATGCGGGATGCTTATCGGAGGTTAAAGATGTCGCTTTGTAGAAACCGCAGACCACTGGTCAGCATTGCACCTTATCTTCCCTCGCTCGCCGACCACCTCAAATAAAACAAATAGAATCGATGGTAGCTGGTGCAATATTCTTTCTTTTTCTTCATGCCCCAGCGGCTGTCGCGATGATAGTGATTGAAGTGAACACACCCCTGAGCCAGTTTTCAAGAACATTTTGGTGCCCTACTGTGCAGCACATCAATAGAAAGTACACGGGAGAGTGAACTAACCTGACTGACTCATTAAAAATTTTTTGTACACCGCCTCCAGAAGAAAGAAACGAGCTGAAGAATAGCTGAGCTGCATCGTGGATGCTGGCAGATACACCTTGAGGTACTGAAGCCTTCAATGCACAAGCTTACCTGCTTTCCTCGCAGACAACCTTTTTCGGCAACGAAGGGAAAGCTACCAGAGTGGTTCTTCCTGCAAATGTGCTCCTACGCGAATCAGTCCGGTTTGGCACGTGTCTCGCAACTCCGTAGAAAGTGATGGCTGAGCGCAACCAGCGTTAATTTGCATACAGGCACAGACGACGCTTAGCGTTTGACGTACAAGTAGGAGGCGGGTTTAATTCACGCATGGAAAAACGCAGTGACACAAAACAAGGACACAAAGCATGAACACACGCCCACACAGACAAGACGAGCGCACTCAACATGCACATTCACACACACTCACTTACGAGTGCAACACAGACACATTCGCATGCACAAAATAACCACGCGTGAGCACTCGCCCACACACACACGAGCGCACGCTCGGCGTCGACGTCGACGTCGCTGTATGCTATACGTATACTTATCTATTATGCGAAAACGCAAGAAAGAAAAAAATCCAGAAAAAGAGAAGTACGGCACGGAATAAACTAAGGACCTCTGCGACGTGAAAGCAAAACGTTAACCACTGAGCCACTCCGGAGAACGTTCTGCACCGTTCAAACGCCAAGCTATATATATTTCTGCTACCGCTGCTGTGTTTTCGGGATTCTGCGCGTGACCTTTCAAATTATTGCTATCGCGTTCATTGCTTCGTCTTTGTGGCAAAGCTGTGACTCTTTATCGTTAGCTCCTCCAGCTACTCTTTGCGCCACGTTGTTTTGTCCTTTCGTTGTTAGCTAATAAACTATATCCCAATTTTGGTTTCTTTATTGCTTAGTAATGTTAACTATGCGAAAATCAAGCACAGTTAGACGGATTGACATCACGTTGTCATGGCTAATTCTTTCTCCTTTGACAGATGGGTGTTTGATGACTAATTTATTATCGAGAAAGTGCTTTTCGAGTATTGCTTTATTGCACTCAGAGCGCACATATAGGCACATTTATATCGCCATAATGTCTCACGTGTCATACGTGCTTGGTTGACTTTCTATGTTGAACTGCTTACCTGAGAATGAAAAGACTGATCCCAATGGCGTTATTGATTCCTGAGATCCATGTTTAAAGGGACCCTACAATGCTTTTGGAGCATGGTGAGATAGCGCTGTCGATCGAGAGTCGAGGCTCCTGAGAACACCAGAGTACAGCACGCGGTATAAAATCTACAATCAGTTCTCAAATTAGGCCGAAAATTGCGCCCTATTCCCCTGCAAATGAAGTTATGGCATATACCAATATTACTGTGCCGTATACCCAAAGTCCCGGATGTTCACTGACTTGAGCATCGAGCTGCAATTTACCGTGGCCGCCACGGTATGCCACCACGTGGCCACTCGTGCGCTTGTGATCACACAACTTTTTTTGTCTTCTTCCAAATTCAAATATGCAAGAATAATTAACCATGGTCATGGAGAAACGAAGCTGGATAAAAATAGAATACGCATTTGTAGATGTGGTTGATATACAACATATTCCAGAGTCGCTAATTGTATAAAGATCTGTTAGGTGCTTATGTTTTTTTTCATTATTTTAGATGCCTATGAAACAAAAAAAAAAACGTGACGTGCCCACTTGTGTGCCATGATTGCACGACTGCATAACGTTTTGCGTAAAACCACATTCTTCCCTCGCAGTGGTTCTCGATGACGATAAGCAGACGCCTCAGTTATCGGTTGTGCTGTCGCGAGCAACAAGTAGTACTCGCGCTTCATCGCACAACGACGCCCATTGTCGCTGCCCTGTACCCTTCTTGAGTGGCAGCACACTTGCCAGATGCTATGAATATTGTGGATAGTTACAGAGCACCACACCTGAAGAGTTAGGGAGCACTGATATCATGGTGGGCCCAGATGTGTATTTTAAGGTGTGCATAAAAAATACCTTTCGTGGGCATATGTAATAAGCAGGAAAGCATTAAAACGTAATAGACATAACATTAGAAGTAGCTTATTCGGACGCTTTGCAAGAAGTGCAAAAAATAAAGGTCATGCACCAATTAGGGATATGCATCAAGTCATGTTCACCGTGATGGATCAATAAATACAGTGCTCAACTGCTGACCTAAAGATCACGGACGCGTCGATAGCGCTTCGGTGGAGGTGAACTGGTAGATGTCCCTGTACTGTGCAATGTCAGTTCACATTAAGGGACACCAAATGGTTCGAATTTCCGGAGCCCTATACTACGGCGTAAAACCCTAAACCCCAGATATAATAAGTACAATTTGTCACAGCACCAAAGTGGACATAGGTACATTTTACAGCGAAAGCTGTTATGAGATCCCAACTCGAATCACGAGCAGTTGTCCGCCGATGCCACCGCTGCCACAGCCGCCGCCGCCGCCGCCGCCGCCGCCGGTGTCTGTAACCACAACGCCACAACGCCTGAAATTAGGGAAAAAAAACTAGCACCAAAGACACAGTGGGGCTTAATACCCGGGTCTGTTGGGTGCCAGCCCACTATTCTACCACTGAGCTACGCCGGTGCTTGTGACTTGTTGGCATAGCTATAGCACCAAAGAACCAGTGGGGCTCAAACCCGAGTCCACTAGATAGCAGCCCAGTATTCTACCACTGAGCCACGCCAGTTGTTGTGACTTGTTGGCAACCTTGCCTTAGGCATGCTTGATGTCGGGAAAGCAATAGCGTTAATACGACTTATAAAGCGTTTTAAAACAGCGAAAGAAACGTGAGTTGTTGCACAATGCAAATAGAGTACGAGTGGGCTGTCCAATGCTCCAACTCATTACAAAAGCTTGATATTGTTCCCATATTAACTGTGGCGCATACCGACTTGAGCCATAATTTCTCATCGTCGTTAGCCACTGCGTAAACAATTCGTACGAAATCCTTTGCCGCCCCGCCGCGGTGGTCTAGAGGCTAAGGTACTCGGCTGCTGACCCGCATGTCGTGAGATCGAATACCGGCTGCGGCGGCTGCATTTGCCATGGAGGTGGAACTGTTGTAGGCCCGTGTGCTCAGATTTTGGTTCACGTTAAAGAACCCCAGGTGGTCGAAATTTCCGGAGCTCTTCACTACAGCGTCTCGCATAATCATGTGGTTGTTTTGGGACAATAAACTGAACAAATCAATCAATCACTCAATCAATCAATCAATCAATCAATCAAATTCCTTGCATGTGTTTAGTGGATACCACGCTTCTTTGAAAAATGACGAAAAATAGCATAGCGAATTCCGGCCTGCTACCCAAAAGTTTATTATTAATGCTCTAGTGGGTATGCAGCAAGTGTTTTTCCAGTAGTTACGCAACGAGTGTTTTGAAAAGGCTCTTAAAGGCCGCTCTTTTAGCTTTCGCTGTGACTGTGCTGCGCCTTCAACACAGGCCTGGCGTTTTTTTAGCTGCGGCTCGAGTTAGCGGAGACACTGTATTTAGAGACGCTTGCTCATGCCATCACTTAGCTGACAGTGCTTCTGTATCTTTTTTTTTTTTCAGGCTACAGTATGCACAAGCATCCCTTGCCACCTTATTCCTGATGTCACCCTTTGCTTCATTTTCATGATGCTGGCTTATGACTTGATCATTGTCTTCATGATCCGAGCAGTCTAATAAGCACGCACACATGGAGAATAAAAGATGCCTGGTATGTTGTGGGTAATAAATGGTAAAGAAAATGACCGTGGGCATACAGAAAGCCCAATTTACTAATTTTGTAATGGTAATCAATCAGGCGCTATCGTAAACGCAGTCACAGAACTGCCTTTTGCTCAATCGTGCACTTCACTAGTGCACCCTGTTTCAAAGTTTCTTTCAATACTTTTTTGCTTTCCTTTCCCGCAATCTACATGGGCGTGGCTCACAGCAGTTATGCTTCATTTCATTGATCAAGTGCAAGAAGTTTGGTCAGCATAATGCAAGTCCGCGCTTTTCACGCTAGTTATGCAAAACGTGGCCTCCACGATTGGCTTCGGCCAAGGTACGAAAATAAAGAGGTGTTAAGTGATCTTGGAAAACCTATTCACAACCGTGGAAATAACGTGGTTCGTTTAGTTCTTCGTTTATTGCTTCGTTATTTATTACTTACCTTCCTATATTATCTAGTCTCAATATGGCAATATCATTGTCAAATATCATATTATTGTTTTTTAATTAAGCGCTTTTAGTGCAATAAATCTCGCTTGGTTCTATAGCGTTGCACATGACATATGACAGGAAGTATCTCAACAAAGAGGGACAAACGACGTGTCTGTTTCGGTAATATCACCATCTGCAGAGCACTCACGCTGAACTATTACCATAAGTCATTAAGTATGGTACATGTAATACAAATTCGTGGCGCTTTCTAACGCAAGGTGAGTTTGCATTACGAAGTTCTGAACTTGTGATGTTTGTGAAATGAGAAAGGCCCGCTAAAATAAGTCAGGAGTATTCGTTCTTGAGCGGGGATTATGTAAGAGAGAAAATAGAAAGCAAATAATGGCCAGCCGCAACTAGTTGTGAAGAGTTGCTGCTGAATTTTACAGTTTGTAGCAGGGGTAGTTGGGTGAACATCCAGAAATAGAGGTCTACTAAAAATAGCTTGTCACAAAGCACTGAAATAGATTTTACAAGTTGCTGAGGACGTTTAAGATGTGGCACATATCCGCCGTATATTATTGTGATACTTACTATCGGACCCTTTTAACGGGTTCTTGCCTTCGCCGTTGCCGTCATATGTTTCATGTAATGTCCCAATCCATAACATCTCCCGGCAAATTGTATGTTCCACTCAGGAATAAAAAACGTGTGAGTACTAGAGATGAGCGCGGTCCCATGGAGAGTGCGTGCCATAACCTAGCCCACTGTGTAATGCTAGCCGTCAATTTGTCCTCAAGCATTCAGAAAACGCCCTACCCGTCTTCATTCATTTGAAGAAACAGTGATAGTGGAGGCCTAGCAGCGGCTTCGGCGTAAATGAGCGTGGTGGTACTCAGCGGGACAGCACTCTTGCTGCCCGGCTCAGTTTCGCCTAAGTCACCACTATATGCCTCCGTCCTTGTAAGCGGGTGTGCCGGCTATGTAGGCAACCAAGCAGTCCTATAAGCTATCGCTTTGTCGATCACGTTCTGGTACACCGATGGGCCTTGTCCCCTCGAACCAATGGTGCATGTCTGAGAACCGTCTTTTTGCTTTGTATGTGGCTACGCCGGAAAACTGGTGGGCCATAGCAATCCCGTGCAGATGCTTGTCGTCGCGTCAACCATCACCAGCCAGTTGAGTTGCCCCTATTATGACCCAATACACAGTTCTAAGGCTTCACTACATGATGATTTATGAAGTAATTGTTACCTTCGAAGTGCACTTGTACTAGTTGCAGAGGAAGCACATAAGGTCCTGATGATCCGCTTCCTTAGCACCTCTGTGAAGTTTTCTGTCACATTCAGGCGTGTAATATAGCGGTGCAAGGAATAAAGAAACGACCACGCGTCATACGAATCACCTAACTTGGAGTTGGTTGGTTGTTCCTCAGGGTCCGGAGGAACCCACCACGGGGGATCGGCTATGAAAAGGGTGGGGCCTCATTTGTGAGATGGAATAGTTTTACCAGCCAGATTATTTATATAAGGATGTTTACACAAAGAACCAATTGGTAAACGATAGATTTGGAATAAAATAACTAGAGGTAATACAAAAAACGAATAAGCTAATATGGTTTGAAATAAAGTGAATTTATGCCTCAGCTTACCATTCTATTCGGTGTGTTGCCTGTAGAAAATCGCACACCGCATGGCAAACGTTCCTGTGGCTAAATCCCTTTTCAGTTGCTCCAAAGGACAGGACCACCGGAAGAGATAAATTTAAAGTCAACCTACGGAGAGGTTATTCCAACAGTCTATTCCTTTGGTTTGTATATAACCTGCATGTTAAGAGAAATGGTGAAGGTATTCACTCTCGTAGCAGTGGAGGCATAGGGGAGACTGTGCCAGACCAGACCTGTGTAGATAAAAGTTCAGGTGGGGGGGGGGGGGGACTCGGCATCTTAGTCCACCACTCTAGAGGAGCACCATCGATTTTTCCTAGGGGTATTTACGATGAGAACAATCAGATGATGCCAAGCGAGATTTTTCAACAGATCTGATATGACAAATTTCCACGGCAATAAATACTAGCGTCAGCAATATAGGAAATTTGCGATATTTATTTGAGGCCACTGCGAGTGCATCTGCATAATCATTGAGGGTTAAACTTTCATGCCCTGGTATCCGCACCAAGCGAATGAGTTGTAAATGTCTTGGGGCAAAGGCGTAAAATACTTTTAAAGCATTGGACATATTAGGCGCAGTTAATGAACTACACACAGACAAGCAATCTGAAAGAATAATAGCATATGTTATTGATTTAGGTAATTTTCGTAACGCTAAGAGAATCGCAAGTAATTCCGCTTGATGAATAGGTGTAAAATCGGGTAAAAAAACTGAAAACGACCTGTCCGTCTTCGTCGATTCTTGAGGTCGTCACGGGTATCACCTTTGTCATTCATTAGTGTGACACAGCCATCATCACTAATGTCAATCCACTGGAAGTCACAGCAGTTGACATTCAGCACATCAATGTTGTGAGTTGAAGGGCACAGATCTTCATCTTTTTTTGCAGTAAAGATGTCCAGGCCAACTAAATGAACCTTTGCGTGACCGTGCTTCCCAGTATTAGACGTCCTCATCTCGCGATGTGGCAGGGCCTACTCTTGAGCATGACAAATCCGCTCTTGCGAAGAGGAGAGCACTGCACTGGGGGACGTCTGGAGGCACCAGACCCTGCTGCCTGGTACTGCTCTGTGTCCTCCATGATGATTCCTCAGTGCCAATGTGACTCGTCCGGCTGCTAGTGGAAATGCCGTTTTCTGCAAGAAGAAATTATGGTATCTAAACAATAAAATTTTGAACACCTGACGAAAAATAAGCGTTTATTAACGAAAAGGAAAGGTGTCCCGGAAGAGAGATATCTAATGTTAAAATTTCACTTTCTGAATTCATTCTAAGACCTGTAACTTTTAACGATGCGCAATTTTTGAATAGATAAACACTGATAAACCACCTCCTCGAGAGGGCGGGTCCAAGCTGAATGTTCGGTAGTTTTAAAGATTACCATATTTCTTCTTTAGAGAGCCAAGTTTCTTGCAACACTATAACATCTGGGGAATGCCGATTACAAAGGCAAAATAAATAAGTATTTGCGGAAAAAAATTGACCGGCAATTCCACTGCAAGATTCTTCATCCACCTATTTCGAGGATATACCGACAGCATTCACTGCCTTCTGCAATAATCTATCTTTCAAAAAATCCTGATTTGAAGCTATTGCTTTTGATATTTTTTACTTCTCTCTTTAGAGCTCACTGGAGATCCATGTTTTCCTCGCGACGCCGCCGTTTCATTTTTTTGTGTCGAAGTTCCAGTTTGTGAATCCTGCGAACCTGAATCAGAGCTCCAATTCAAATGTTCAATGGGGAATATTTTACGGCCACAGTCCGGCGGACCAGCTCTTGAAGGAATATAACTCTTCAACAGGTGTTGTAATCAGGGGGCTGGGTTTAGAAGGCCCTGTTTTACAGATCCTGTATTCACCTCATTAGCTGATGAAAGCATAGAGGCTGCATGTGGATGATTAACATTCATGAGACTTCAGCTATTTGTGCTATTTACTGTTTGAGCAAATGACTCCGCCAGCGGCACAGAAAGGTTCTCCAATAGCTTTGTCATTGTTTTCTCAACGGTCGAGGCTATCACGTCTGAGGGTGACGAATCCATGACATGGTTATTACGGATCGCAGCAACAGCGCACCCCGAGAGCGCTCTGTGATGGATATTCGAGCTTCGCGTCTTGAACAACGTTTTTGCAGCAATTATTCCCATAATTTGAATCTCCTGAGTTCTCGCAGGGCATGTGCCTTCATCAGATGGGTGAGGGCCAACGCAGAGACAGCAAGACCTTTCCTGAGCTCTGCATTCTTTAGAGTTGTGTTGTCCTGCACACATTTGACACCGCTCTACTGATCGGCAATCCTTTATGCTATGCCCGAAAATGCCAGCATTTATGGCACTGCAGTGGACTAGGAGGCATTGCAGTGGAGGAGGGTCGCGCTTGACCCGAATATATCAGTAGCCACGCTTTGATCTCTGTTGCTTAGTAGTTCCATCACTGGTAACTATCACCGACACTGTCGGGATCTTATTTCTGTCAGCACTACGTGAACAGCGAAAGACTGCCACCACGCCTGCTGCACAAAACATCTCTAGAATTTCAGGTGGAGACAGGCTCAAGTCCACCCCACGAACTAAACCGTTCACACAGGTCAAGTGAGGAGGAACAAAATGGCTCACCGGGAGAGAGCCAAACGATGTGCATTTTAGCACATCTGATACGCAGGCCCGATCTGGGGAACAGCACAGAATACCTCCACGACCAAACTGTCGCACCTCGGTGATGAGTTTAAAGTGTTCGGTCACCTTCCGTAGCTTCTCCTGGGTGCTTTTGGGGTTTTTCGTGTGAGTACAAGCCCCCTTTGTTAGGACCAGAGCCACCAGAACACTGCTGAGACCGCTGCGCAAGAAAAGATCAGTGGGTAACTTACCATTAGTGAGTGATGCCGATTAGGCAGAGTTTGCCTGGCTGGGAGACGCGACAGACATCAGTCAACGAGCTCAAATCAGCACCGCCTGCAATGCCGCGCAGCCCGGGAGGGTGCACCCAGACGTCGAAGACAGCTGAACAGGAACTCGAAGAGGCACCCAAGCCAGGCAAGCAAGGTCCGTGAGACAAGACCACCACCGTCAACGACCGATGGCTTTAAAGGTTTTCTTCTTCTTCTTCTCTTGTGGCTCGTTTAAAACCTCCAACCGATTATAAAAGGCTCAGGCATAATTCTTCGTCGTCGTCAGCCACCACATCAAGAAAGTACACATAATGCTTTGCAAATGTGTGGCGGGTACCTCGCTTTCCTCTGGAATGACGAATAATTATGCAGTGGGTGCTTGCTATAACTTCCAAAAATTATGATTTATGTTGTACTGGGTACTTGGCAAGGGTTCTGTATTGATAATCTCAAAGAGTACAACAGAGGCAAAAAGCGGGAACTCTTCCAGCTTTCGCAGTGACTATGTTGCGCTTTCCGCAAAGGTCTGGTATTTCTTCCTTTAAAGTGGAACTCGAGATCTTTCCGAGTTTTGGCGATACCTGTTTGTGAACGAGACAACAGTACGAAGAAGTCAAATTCACCCCTCAGCACGCTGCGTTTCATTGGTTACAATAAAACCAGTCTTAGCGTCAAGAACAAACCACTAAGTTGGGTGGTGTTTTTAAACCAGAGTCTTCTTGTTGCATTTGTTTGTCATTAAACTGAGCTCAAAAGTACACCCATGCAAAAAAGTGTCAGAAACGTTTTCTGGTCATACTTTTAGCGGTACTGGGTGTTTAAATTTATTTTGAAGCTTTTAATGCCTACATCACGTCAATTTTAAAATAATCAGCATGGTGACCTCTGAGATCAGCACCAGCCGAGTGTGTTGCAACGTGTCGATTGCAGCTAAACCCAAGGCCACGTGTTTATACTCATGGCCAGCCTGCACATTGTAGCTCGCTGCTCGGATGGTGCGCGTAGTCTGTTTTCGTCATCCGCTAGCACCGAGTTCATTATAGGCCGGCTAATTAGCAATTAGGGGTGAAGCTCCTAAAGTTGTGGGTTGGTCCCTCCTAGCTATTGGTACTTGGCCGCCTAGTTCGATGAACCACTCAGCATGGACGGACAGATGAACGGATGTGCGGACAGACGGACAGACGGAGAGACGGACGGACGGACGGACGGACGGACAGACAGACAGACAGACAGACAGGCAGGCAGGCAGGCAGGCAGGCAGGCAGGCAGGCAGCCAGGCAGGCAGGCAGGCAGGCAGGCAGGCAGATGATTTACTGTTTACCTATATCATCCTCCGAAGCTTCGCCCCACTAATCATTCACTCCATGGATATGCTTTGATTTTTTGGGCTGGACGGTGAACTTGGCTCGTAGGGAACTTTTAGCGGAGTGATTTCGCGCTCCGTTCTCTGTTCCGCTCAAATGGTCGATGTTACCGGAGCGTGACGCATGTTTTCAGTTTTAGTCAAGTGTCGTTCGGTCAACGCTATATACTGCCTCGCCACCGGTGTATGAAAGTTGTTTTAAATGAAAGCAAACGTAATTTTTACCTTGCAGCAAGATAGAAAACTCTGTTTTGAAAGAATGTGATTCATTTACTGTTTGACACATTAGTATTTTCAAAATTTTTTGCCACCTTCCCTTAGAGCTGGACCACAATCGAAGCCTTCAAGACAGCCCAAGCTCGTTTCGAACACTCTGCTCTGAGGCAGCTCGTTCACTACGCTGCCTTGTGGCAAATCAAACTAAAAAATGTTTTTCTGAATAGGTGGAAGATTGGCTGCTCTTAAATACTAAATTGTTACTATTCTTACAAAAAATCCCTTACTATCGAATATTCCGTGAATTATTTTTGATGGAAATACCTAAGAAGCATCTCTAGACGCTCCTTGATGGTCCAAGTACAGTGTTCTAGAAATTAACACTGTAGTCCCATGTGTCAGCTCTAGATTTTTTCGTTGAACTTCACACCCAATGTACGGTTTCTCGAAGGAATTAGCTGCGACAACTGTTCAGAAGAGGTACAGGTCCTTCTGTGTCTTGAAGGGCCGTTGGTGCTTGCATGTTTGCCGAACAACCCATGATGTTCCCGAACAGCAGTGAACTCGCGGCACAGAAAAGTAGGCATTTTTAACGCGATAGCGTTAAAGAGCTCGTGTCGGCAGAAAACCCGCTGCCAGCATCCGCCCCGTTGGTTTTGAGCGAAAATTGTCTGCTCGTCTGTGACCGAATAATCAAGTTACCCGGATAGCCGCAGGAGGCCGCTACTTGTCAACGTGTGGCGCGCGCGATCACATCAAAAAAGGCAACACATTCGAAGAACAAAAAAAGTGCATGAACATCACGAGGCGCGGTAGTTTCTTTGCCCTGCCACCCCTCCCCGATTTGCTTGCAGCGCTTTCGCCGGGACGAGAGAAAAGATAACGCAACTATAGCATGCGACCAACCTTTGTAACTCTACTCGCACTGGACGAATTTATAAAATGTTTGCTGCGTTGAATTCGTGAGGCAATAAGCTCTTCTAATGAATCCATTCCATAGATGCTTTAAAAAGTGTTTCAGGGCCCCTTTAACGTATTTTGTTTAACGTATTAAGAAAACGAGCCCATTTGACGGTATTAGTGGGTGCTGGTCCAATCTACTGTGTGCGTGTTGGTGTGCGTGCGTGTTATGTAACAAAACGTGTGAATAAGTATGCACTTAGCGATTGAAAGGTACACTAGGAGCCGGATTTCACTATCACATTCAACTCCTAAAAGCGAAGCTTAAGCGTCCCCTAATTTTTGGTCGTTTCTTCTCGCGTCACGTGATCCTTCGCTTATTCCGACGGTCCGCTGACATGCTCAGCCTCCTACCGTATGGCGCAAGCGCAGTGGCACAACCACCAACTGGCTCAGCGGAGCGGAAGGCAATATACGGTCAGCTAAAAGTCGCTAGTTAGGCTAGGACACGCTATGACTAAGCCATGTATACTATAACGCCAAGTCACGGTAAGACCGAGGTAAATACAACAATTCTTAAGAATACCATGTAAGGAAGCTATGTAAAGCTAGAACCGGGCCAACTAAAGCATGCGAGTTGATGAGCGAACTGAAGTATGCTAACTAACGTGACGTCAAATATGAGCACGTCAAGTAAAGCCACGGTAATTAGCACTTACTAATATGATAATAATTAGTGTCCTGCTAATCATAATTGTGTTATTAGCTTCATACTGATCATGACATTGGTACTTGCGTCCGAAATAATTGCCTTTTATTTGAAGCCTTATCGGTGAAGACAAGACAGCTCAGTATACTGTACGTTAAACCTCAGCAAAATTAGAACAATAAAACTATACGCAGCTGATGCGGTTTTCAATTCGAAGCCAACCACGTCGATTACTAAACGATGGACTTAAAAAGCTGCAAGAAGCTAGGTTATCACAAGCTCCTCTATGGCTCCAGCCTTGTACAAGTATAGCAAGCTCACAAAATTATTTTATATGGTAAGAAGTTGCCTGGTAGCGTTCACCGCATCGAACACTTCACAGTCACACCGGCACCATCACAGTCATTAGTTTAATTTGGGATTTCTCAGAAAGAACGAGTTTGTATACGGGTTCACATGCCAATCAGTTTGATTTACAGACGCCCGCAGCAAAGATCGAGCACGCCCCACCACGTTTGCTTTTCCCGATGAGCACTATCCACGTCAAGCGGCGCGATTATATATCTATCAGCTTTATCGCGCAGACTATGCACACAAACACGAAGAAATAAAAGTAATACCACGTGGCTACGATGTTTCGCATTACACTTCAGTGCGCTCCCGACGTGAACTCACAGCCGCGTTGCCACCATGACACGAGCGCCCCTGGTGAGAACATGTCCTTATGTTTATCTGCAATATTTGATAGAACTGAAACGAGCCGCACGAGAGTGCTGCTTGTGCACCCTTGCTGCTTTCGAGAGTGGCAATTTTTCATGCTGCAGGTGGAACGAAAGAACCTGGCCGAAAGAGGTCATACGCCCACGAACACGCCTGTGGGATGTGCGTGTTGAGTTGGCAAAAAGATAGCGCGATAATTACAATGACGTCGCTGCACTGTAAACAAGTTAAATGAGTGGCAGCACTGACGTGTTCGCACGCGTATCCAGAGGCTTTACGTACGCGGTGTTTCTTTGATAACCGCCGCAAATGTCGCCCATTCGTTTCCAATGCCACGCGCGTTCTTGTAGCCATTTTTACCAATGCTGCTATCACCCGCTCCACACTGTCTTCATGCCATGGCTGCCGCAGAGAGAACTCGGAGCAAACTCGTCTGCCCGAGAAGCTCGCGCTATCCTGAATAGCACGACAGTACCGCGCATGGCATTGGAAACGCACGTGAGATGTTTTCGATGGTTATCGAATAAACACAGCGTGCGAATACGTCAGCTTCACCACTCAGTAAAGATTTTAATAGTGCAGCGACGTCAGTGTGATTGTCGCGCTATCCGATTGCCAACTCAACAAGCGCCTTCCACAGGCATGTTTGCAGCCGTATGTCATCTTCCGGACAGGTTCTTTGCTGCTCAGGCCGCATGGAAATTTTCACTATCGAAGGCAGTGATGGGGCACACGCAGAACTCTCGTGCTGCTCGTTTCCCTACTACCAAACATAGTAGATGAATTGGGAGTGAGAGCGAACACGGGAGAGGCCAGCACTGCGGTCGCTGTGACGTATTAAACGGCATCACATGACTCGGCTTTGTCCTCGTCGGTGCAGTGCACTTGGTTTCAACCAAGAGTCAGTTATTTTACAAACTTACACTATTTTATACGCTCATTGCCGCAGTACTGGACGCATTCAAGTGAGGGTTCACAGACACCTTTAGTTGGGCGTACGTAACGAGCGCTCGTACACAGCACTGCCACGAAAGAGAACAACGCATGTGCAGTACGTATTGTATCGATTCCATAGATGCGTGCGTGCGCCCGAAACGAGAGGCTGCGTACGTAACGCAACTCTTACTATGTCACATTTTCGTGAGACCTCGAAGAAACCAGAACTAAAGTAAATGGTGGCCACATTGGCGTTCGAAGCAGTCAGCAACAGCAGACCTGTTGCAAGGCAAGTGTATGTCACAGTCACAGGCGCTGTTTTCATGCCAGACAAGGTAAATTCAAGCAGTGCGTTCCGGCATCCTGATGCTCTAGAAGAAATCGCCTGGCGTCTTACGAAAATCCTCCGAAATTGCCTTCAGCAGGTTGTGTGCGGGAATGCCTCTTTTTCTGCCAAGCCTCTCGGTGAGTGAACCCGTAAATAAAAGGGCTGCTTGGTACGTACTTTTATTCGTGGCGCAACATAACATGCCTTAGACGTTGTGCGAGCTTTCACTCCTTAAATGCGCCGGTAGTAATTGTGAGGCCATAAATACCTGGAACGCGCCCACTTGCTGCAGGGTACATTAGGCATCATCCACAACAAAGCTGGGTAGAATGCTGTGGTTGATTCAGTAAGGCCGTGTCCAATCAGACGCATCGCGCAGCCAAATTCAAAGAAAAAGGTGAACGTGCACATTCAGCGCACCTGGGAACGATGCTAAAAATCTACACGGCGGCCTGACTGGTACAATCGGGACCCTTACTCTGGCCATCAAGATGTTTTTCGTGCAGATCACAGAGGACACGTTATTACTTGGACATAGCATACTTCTAACGTGGGTGGCGCTGATAAACATTACGAACCCTTGCATCTCGAATACGACTTATCTAGTTGAGTGAAACGCATCAATGTGCGTTAAACTAAAAGATTCGTTGCATGCTTCACTTGCAGCGTACGCAAAGTAATTTTCACAGAGTACGCTTCTTTCCTGTACGCCCAACTAAAATTGTCTAATGTGAATTATCCCTTCCAAAACGCCGTGGCACCGATAAACTTCACCGGTAAAACTGAAATTAGCGAAACAACTAGGCATTCGTCCTCAGCTGTGCAGCTCAATTAGCGGGCACTTTTTTTTGTGAAGGGGGGGGGGAGTGGTACGTGCATCCACCAATACTTTGCTTGTGCGATTCGAGATAAAATGTTCGGTATATATGACGGTGTATCTCAGATCTGTAGGCATTGCAATTGTTTGCCTTTATTTGTACCAGGTTAGAAATAATGATGAAGCGTTGAATCACAGCAACAATTGTGATCGGCCCTTCTATGGCTAAAGGGCCCCGCCGCGGTGGTCTAGTGGCTATGGCACTCGGCTGCTGATCCGCAGGTCACGGGATCATATCCTGGCGGCGGTGGCTGCATTTCCGATGGAGGCGGAAGTACTGTAGGCCATATGCTCAGATTTGGTGCACGCTTAAGAACCCCAAGTGGTCAAAATTTCCGGAGCCCTCTATTACGGCGTCTGTCATAATCATCGTAGTTTTGGGGCGTTAAACCCCGCTATCATTCTATGGCCAAAGGAACGCATGATGCGGTATTTAATGCTCGCACTGGTGCGAGTTTTCGTTTATACGCTAAATCAAGCAGATACACTTCGATTACTTGCCCAGAAAAGGGTAAAAAAGCCAGCATTGTTTATCGCGTGTGCAGAAAGCACTTTCGCGAAAATACTTTTTGTACTGCGTTGGGGTTGATATCGGATAATTACGACGTGGGACGTTTCGGAAATGTATGTACAAATAGGGATTTGCGATTTATTCACGCCATGCCAACAGACCTTTTCGGCTGTCTGCAGCTCAGCGCGGCGAGAATTATCGTCTTAAATGCTGTCGTTTTCCGTTGCGTATTCGAACGTATCTTCTCTTAGCAGCCATGATGTGCTTAGCTGCTGGTAAACAAATGGTTGATGCCAGAGACCAGCAGAGTCACTGAAAACTAGATACGGCAATTAGACATATTATACGAGCAAACGATGCAAGCAGGTATCATTGCAACGTTCCCTGATCATGTCAGTCAATACAACTCGCGCAAAGAAGCGCGTGTACTGAAAGCGAGGATAGGGAGACAAAATAAATGCAGGCGAAGTTCCACTTGTTGAAATATACGTCTTATACGAAATTGCACAGGAATAATTCTGAATAAAGTAGCAGTCGCACAAACCACGGTTGGTGTGAAGAGAAATGTTTTTTTCCGAAAAAGCTCTAGATGTCATCATGAAGCACAAGCGAATTTAACCAGTTCTAAAGCATCCACCGCTCTTTCGGCCACTTGATACCGCTCTGAAAACTATAAGGGCAAGGTGTTGCCGAGAATCCCGCGCGGATGCCCACCCTGATCAGAACGTTACCGTGTAGGCCATGCACTCTCCGCGCAAAAGCATGAGACAGATGTAGGCTATCACGCTTGCATCAGCAAAATATGTTCGCGCAATGTGATAATGTTTACATTTACAAGTTAGTAGATGATTTTCATAACAACCCCGCTTTTACCAGAGCGCGTCCATGGCGCCATGCACACGTGCGCCTTCGAAAGTGCAAGGTGTGGCGGTGACCGTACGTTGCCTCACTAAATAGTT
Organism: Rhipicephalus microplus; assembly: GCF_013339725.1. Lineage (NCBI taxonomy): Eukaryota > Metazoa > Arthropoda > Arachnida > Ixodida > Ixodidae > Rhipicephalus > Rhipicephalus microplus. The sequence continues at coordinate 6,022 of NW_023608644.1, read as the reverse complement.
TGTTGGCAAACATTCTAGATTGTTTCGCAGCTAATGCAGACATAACCGACCCTTCCAAAGCGAGAACATCCACGGCAAAACAGCCTGAATCACAGGAGTTGACGAACACGTCGAACAGCGGGTACCACGTGATGTCGTTTATACACTACAGAAGGATTCCGGCCAATGGCACCAAGGTATGTCGTCGCCCCTCCTGGTCACCACGGGAGCTCGCATCTTGGCGGCAACGCGGCGGTGATTGGATACGTCGTGAGCGCTATGAAGTTGAATGCGAGACATCGTTGCCACGTGGTGACATCGCTTTTACTTCTGCGTGCGTCTTTGCATAATCTGCACGATAAAGCTGATGATTATATGTGCGGTTTAACGTTCCAAAACCACCATGTGAATATGGGAGACGCCATAGTTGAGGGCCCTGTAGCACACGGGTCTACAGCATTTTCGCCTCCTTCGAAAATGCAGCCGCCGTAGCCGGGATTAGATTCCGCAACCTGCGGGTCAGCAGCCGAATACCTTAGCAACCGCGGCGGGGCACGATAAAGCTCGTAGAATAATCGCGCCGTTGGACGTGAGTACTTATCCTTGGCAAGGGCAAATTATGTTGGGCGTACCCGATCTTCGCCACGGGCGTCTGTCAATCAAACTGATTGATGCGTGAACTCGGATACAAGCTTGTTGATTCTGAGAAGGCCTAGTTAAACTTGTGACTATGATGGGGCCGGTGTGACCATGAAGCGTTTGATGCGGTGAGCGCTAAGCGGCAGTTTCATTGCATATAAAATAATTTGGTGAGCTTACACTACTTGTGCAATGCTGCAGCTATAGAGGAGCTTGTGATAACCAAGCTTCTTGCAGCCCAAAGGGTTCTAAGGCAACTAATAAGTCGGCGTTGATTGCTGAAATGGCGGTCCAGAAACCTGTTGGTGTTACTTTTGTGCGAAGAAAGGACTTATTTTGAAATAAAATCATGTTTAGTGGCCCACATCTGGTTAGCGTGCTTCAAATTACCCGCCTCAAGTAGCGGACCGACTCACATCATTGTTGCCGTGCACAACGTTGGCCGGCTTTAACAGAATGAATGCAGCGGGGGCCACAGCAGCAACAATGGGCAATTATGGCACGACTTGTCCAGTGCATCCACGCAAAAATTGAATTTTTGAGCCACTTGCGTCATTCCCCATGGTAACATGTGGCGGTTATTTTTTTTTCTTGAATCAAACAGAAACGAACAAGCAGCATTTTATTGCGTTCCTTTATGCACTGAAGGTTCTCTATTTAGTGTATCTAGATCAATTACAAGTGATTGATTGTAGGTGGTTTGTCTGACGTCATACTGCGGCGCATGTATCTTGTGCGTTTACCTTAATTTCTCGGTAAGTAGGGCACTGCTGTTGATAATTTTGTCGTTTTAGATGTTGTCATGCATTGATCTTTCACTCTGACGTAAATTGTCATTTGATTTTAGTGTCCGTTTAGGTTGGTCGTCTACTCATGTGTGTGATCGGCTTCGAAGTGAAGATCACAACAGCTCTGTCTCCATTTTGATTGTACTAATTTACTGAGGCTGAAAGATTATTTCACTCAGATGTTTTCGTTAATAAGGTCTCAATTAAAAGGCATCATTTCGGCCGCAATTAGCAAGGCCATGAAAAGTGTGGAGCTATTGAATATGATCTGATTACATTGATACTAACTATTATTATCATATTATAGGGACTAATTAACATGGTTTTACTTAACATGCTCATGAATAATGTTGCGTTAAGTAGCATAGCTCAGTTAGTTCATCAACTAGCATGTTTCAGTTATCCCGGTTCTAGCTTTACGTAGCTTAATCAGCATGGTCTTCATTAGTTGTGGCGTAATTACCTCGGTCATACCCTGGCTTGGTGTAATCAGCTTTGTAATAGGATGTCAAGGCCTCACTAGCCAAGTACACCACCCTGTGAAATAGCTAATAAGCCGGCCGCACGTGCTCGGGTGCTAGCAGGCGATGACAACAAAGACGACGAGCACCGGCCGAGCAGCGCGCTAAAATGTACAGGCTGACCATAATAATTAACACGTGGCCTCGGGTTTAGCTGCGCTCGTGATGTTGTAAGGCGCTCGGCCGAAACAAATCTCGGAGGCTACCGTGCTAATTATTCTAAAACATACCTAATGCAGCCAATCAAAACTTCAAAATAAATTTAAGCATCCCGTGCCTTTAAAAAACTACCGTCACAATAAGTTTTTGACGCCTTCATTATATGGGTGCATTTCTGCAATCAGTGAAGTGACTGACAAAAAAAGGAGATGCTTCTGGTTATAAAAACCACCCAACTGTGTCGGCCGTCCTTGACACGATGATGATTTTACCGTAACCAATAAAACGCAGCACGCTGAGGGATGGATTTGACTTTTTCTTACTGTTGGCTCGTTCATAAGGGGCTGTCGCCAGACCTAGGGTTATATCCCAAGTTTCGTGAAACTCAGGCGAAACTAGGCTGATCCTGCATAACGCTCCTGTAGCCATTTTATCAATGCTGCTATCACGCGCTGCGCACTGTCTTCATGCTATGGCCGCCGCAGAACGGGCTTGAAGCACTTGTCTACCCGATTCGCAACTTTCACAGATTGTGGCATCGCCATGCGGCATCCGTCGTAACTGTCGTTTGGGGGATGCCCATGCAGCCAGCCCATGCCATCATTCACTCGGCCTCACTTTGGCGGCTCGCTGAAGCTTTATACTTTGTCGCTGGCAATTTCAACTGCAATTATTGTGAAGTCAGACAGTTACTGCGAGTTGTAGTAGCATTCATTTATTCTTTATTGTTTGCTTGCTGAGCTTGAAAAATCCCAAAGTATGTTCGACGCCGCTGTGCAGAAGCCGTGCAGCCAAAGGCCAGGTTTGCTGCTTTGCACAAGCAAGGGCGCTTGGTCTTCCCCGGCCGTGACACGAGCAGCGTTCACAAAGCTGTACACCACAGCAGACGATGTGCCCGGCGTTCGAAACTTCTTTTCTGTAAAAATACGCCGCACACGCGTTTCTCAACACGCAGTGTGGGATATAATATATGCTAGAGTCAATAACCTTCTCAGCAAAGCCTTGACAACACGGTGGCTGCAGCCAAAAATATTACACAGGGACCTCGACACACTGGTGTCCAAGGGCACACTGGTGACGGCTGCCGGCGCGCCGGCTGCACGATCCCCCAAACGACAGCCATGTTCGGCTTACACCAGTGTGCTCTATATGTGGCGAAAGTTGCAAATAAGCTCGGGTCATCCTGCTCTGCACTCATGTCATCAATTCATTTAACAATGAGGCGGCGTTTAGTATGCGATACAGTGTATGATCGCTGCCGTAGTTGTGGGTGATTACCTGTGTCGATCTGGTAGCATACAGCTGTTGATAATTTGTCGTTTTAGATGTTGTCATGCATTGATCTTTCACTCTGACGTAAATTGTCATTTGATTTTAGTGTCCGTTTAGGTTGGTCGTCTACTCAGTGTGTGATCGGCTTCGAAGTGAAGATCACAACAGCTCTGTCTCCATTTTGATTGTACTAATTTATGAGGCTGAAAGATTATTTCACTCAGATGTTTTCGTTAATAGAGGTCCTCAATTAAAAGGCATCATTTCGGCCGCAATTAGCAAGGCCATGAAAAGTGTGGAGCTATTGAATATGATTCTGATTACATTGATACTAACTATTTATATCATATTATAGGGACTAATTAATGGTTTTACTTAACATGCTCATGAAAATGTTGCGTTAAGTAGCATAGCTCAGTTAGTTCATCAACTAGCATGTTTCAGTTATCCGGTTCTAGCTTTACGTAGCTTAATCAGCATGGTCTTCATTAGTTGTGGCGTAATTACCTCGGTCATACCCTGGCTTGGTGTAATCAGCTTTGTAATAGGATGTCAAGGCCTCACTAGCCAAGTACACCACCCTGTGAAATAGCTAATAAGCGGCCGCACGTGCTCGGGTGCTAGCAGGCGATGACAACAAAGACGACGAGCACCGGCCGAGCAGCGCGCTAAAATGTACAGGCTGACCATAATAATTAACACGTGGCCTCGGTTTAGCTGCGCTCGTGATGTTGTAAGGCGCTCGGCCGAAACAAATCTCGGAGGCTACCGTGCTAATTATTCTAAACATACCTAATGCAGCCAATCAAAACTTCAAAATAAATTTAAGCATCCCGTGCCTTTAAAAAACTACCGTCACAATAGGTTTTTGACGCCTTCATTATATGGGTGCATTTCTGCAATCAGTGAAGTGACTGACAAATAAAAGGAGATGCTTCTGGTTATAAAACACCACCCAACTGTGTCGGCCGTCCTTGACACGATGACTGATTTTACCGTAACCAATAAAACGCAGCACGCTGAGGGATGGATTTGACTTTTTTCTTACTGTTGGCTCGTTCATAAGGGGCTGTCGCCAACCTAGGGTTATATCCCAAGTTTCGTGAAACTCAGGCGAAACTAGGCTGATCCGCATAACGCTCCTGTAGCCATTTTATCAATGCTGCTATCACGCGCTGCGCACTGTCTTCATGCTATGGCCGCCGCAGAACGGGCTTGAAGCACACTTGTCTACCCGATTCGCAACTTTCACAGATTGTGGCATCGCCATGCGGCATCCGTCGTAACTGTCGTTTGGGGGATGCCCATGCAGCCAGCCCATGCCATCATTCACTCGGCCTCACTTTGGCGGCTCGCTGAAGCTTTATACTTTGTCGCTGGCAATTTCAACTGCAATTATTGTGAAGTCAGACAGTTACTGCGAGTCGTAGTAGCAATGATTTAATCTTGATTGTTTGCTTGCTGAGCTTGAAAAATCCCAAAGTATGTTCGACGCCGCTGTGCAGAAGCCGTGCAGCCAAAGGCCAGGTTTGCTGCTTTGCACAAGCAAGGGCGCTTGGTCTTCCCCGGCCGTGACACGAGCAGCGTTCACAAAGCTGTACACCACAGCAGACGATGTGCCCGGCGTTCGAAACTTCTTTTCTGTAAAAATACGCCGCACACGCGTTTCTCAACACGCAGTGTGGGATATAATATATGCTAGAGTCAATAACCTTCTCAGCAAAGCCTTGACAACACGGTGGCTGCAGCCAAAATATTACACAGGGACCTCGACACACTGGTGTCCAAGGGCACACTGGTGACGGCTGCCGGCGCGCCGGCTGCACGATCCCCAAACGACAGCCATGTTCGGCTTACACCAGTGTGCTCTATATGTGGCGAAAGTTGCAAATAAGCTCGGGTCATCCTGCTCTGCACCTCATGTCATCAATTCATTTAACAATGAGGCGGCGTTTAGTATGCGATACAGTGTATGATCGCTGCCGTAGTTGTGGGTGATTACCTGTGTCGATCTGGTAGCATACAGCTGGTGTTCAACGTCGAAAAGCGCTGTGGCTATCGAAAGTTGGGAGAAATTTGTCAAGGATACCTAAACGCTCACGCCGTTGTTGGAGGTTAAGGCCGTCGTCGATGACGTGGTTGAGCATGTCGCCAGTCAAAGGTACAGTAAGGCGACTACAGAGGAAAGCGTTGACCTATGATAATCCACAGGAAACGTCCAACGTAGTTATGGTTTCAAAAGCTTACATTGAGTCGATACGTTTACCTCGCTGCTAGCTAATGGGGAATGGGAATGGATTACGCACAGACACGTTGGTCACACCGACTGGTAGAGTTAACAGGGTGGTGTGGACAGATGAAAAGTGGCGATGAACGAAAGCAGCGCCACGCGTCAAGAATGTGATAGCGTCGGAGGCAGCGGAGCATCATAGGCATGTTTCACTTACTGCACCTAGTTGGAGTGACATTGCTCAGTTATCAGGGTAAATACGTGTGCACGCCCTTTATTTTGGTGCATGCTTGCGTTCGTGGGATATTAACAGGTTTATTAATGTATTAGACAGAACAGCGAACATCATTGTTTGACCTCTCTGCCTCACGCCGCTCCCACCACTAACTTGGACACTTTTTAGAGCCTTTTTCTTCTCGTTACACGTCGTCAAT
>NW_023608643.1:0-28293 GCF_013339725.1 Rhipicephalus microplus | reverse complement strand
ACTGTTACTACCCAAAAGTAGCAAGTAGCACTACTTTTTTTTTAAGAGTGCACGCATACATACGTCTATTCGCTCTCTGTATTTTCTTCTCTTTACAATGGCCCGTGTCGCCAGGATATGATATGTGATCACTTCATAGTCTCAATACATACGAGCTCACAGAGACGTGTCATTTGCTAATTAGCTGTGTGCTTTTACGTGAGCGTGCCATGTCTTCATTTCTGTTTAGCCTGCAGTCTTTTAGCATATAAAGCTTGCGACACACCACATACTTTGTTTGCGAAGACGTGCCCACAATACGACTGCGAGTTTCGCCAGGGTCAGACAAGCGATCGCTCATGTGTACATCGCTTGTTTCTATTCTGGGAACCAGCGATTGATGTGATGCTGTTTAACTATTATAACGCGTCGGAAGAGAACATGAACGTATATATGTGCCGTGCGATATTGAAGGTGAGCAGACGAATCTTTCACAGCAGAGGTGAGTCATTTTGTTTCTGTTCATGCTTAGTGAACTGGTTAACCTCTGAAATTATTGCAAGAGCCGTTTCTGAGAAGTTTACATTGCTCTCTACAAAAGCTAGAATGCGGGCCGGGAACTTGAACGTTAACAAAGAAACACAGGAAGTTAAGACATGCAACTTGCGATTGGACGAAAAATGTTGGCTCCAGCAAACTGGAAGGCGGAGGTGTGAATTAGAGAGCAAATAACCATAGCCTATGTTAAGTACACTCTTGATCGCACTCTGATTAAAATGCTACATATAGTCGGGAACCTGGATGCAGCCAGCATGTAAAAGAGTGTAGTGAACAGTTATGAAGGTCCTGCTGTAGAAATATTTTCGCAGGTATTTAAGGAATACAGAACTTGCATCGTACCAGGCACTCAATGAGTGTAGCTAAATCATTAAAAGTGAGTAGTCTTTGTTATCGTTGACGCTTAGTAGAGTGATTAATTTTCACCATTCCTATAATCGTTTCTACTGAAAGAAATGTTCACAATGTAATCACGTGGTAACACGGGTAGGCGATATTCTATAGTTAGCATTAGCAGCCATGTGTGTTCTACTCTGGGTCAATCTTACGTGTTTGGAGAAGAGGTAATATATACGTTTACCGCAAGATGAACTGGTAGGGATCCTTCCCCTCTTTGCTCGTTTTGTAACAATTAATTGATATGTGGGGTTTAAAGTCCCAAAACCACCATACGATTATGAGAGACGCCGCAGTGGAGGGCTCCGGAAATTTCGACCACCTGGGGTTCTTTAACGTGCACCCAAATCTGAGCTCACGGGCCTACAACATTTCCTCCTCCATAGGAAATTCGTTTTGAAACAAGGACGAAACAATCGAGCATTATTTTATATCATGTAACCATTTCAATGTACTCAGGAGAAATATTCTCAAAACATTACACGATCGAATTAAAATGGATTTCATTATTTCCAATATCTTATCTTTCGTGGCATCATTAGTTCATTATCACCGGAATCTGAGTTCCTGATAGAATTTGTTTAGTGAATGCGGGTGGCTTTGAGTTCACGTATCCAAATTAACATCGTTAATTTATAACTATTCTATATTTTATTAGTCATTTTATGTTATCACTTTCATTTAGAAATTATTAGTTTCTTGGCGAATCCTTCAGAGTGGGTTTGAGTCATACATACAAGTCATCATCATCATCATCATCATCATCATCATCGTCGTCGTCGTCGTCGTCGTCGTCGTCGTCGTCAGAACTTGAACATGGGTAAACAAATTTGTCAAAGGAGCTAGAGGCATATTTTTTCCCGTGAAAGCTTAATAACTATGTATTCATGCAATCACTTTAATTAGGGAAAAAAATCACACATTTATTGCTGTCTGCCGGGTCTATAAAAATATAGGCAGCGACGTGGGTCGCTGGAAAATTTGATTTTAGGCCTGAACATTGTTAAAGCAGTGAACATGACGAGAAAAAAAAACAGAAAAAAACGAACTATACGAAAAACTGGAATTATTCCCATAACCTTGGAATAATCCTTTCAAGTTTTCAGTAGGGTCGTGCGAATATTCGAAATGTCAAATAAAGAATCGCATAGTGTTCTATTCGGTTCTACACTCGAATTAAATAGTGTATAGTAAGAAATACAATATACTTTTCTAGTGACAAGTACCAACGAAATAACCTCAAATTGGAAGAAGGAAGGGTATCGTTGCCATCATTGAATGATGAAGATGCGTTCAGTGCGTGTTGAACGGTTGTGTTGTCCGCAATCTCCTGACGCCATGTAGCTCTCGCCGATCGTTGCCCCGTCCTCGGACTCCTTGGACGGTGTCCTCCATTTTTCCTAACTCTTCTCTCTTCTTTCTGTCACTCCTGTGTGGCAAGTGCTTTATCTTCTTTGCCTTTCTACTATTATTCTTGCCCCACCGCGGTGGTCGAGTGGCTAAGGTACTCGGCTGCTGACCCGCTGGTCGAGGGATCGAATCCCGGCTGCGGTGGCTGCATTTCCGATGGAGGCGGAAATGTCGTAGGCCCGTGTGCTCAGATTTGGGTGCACGTTAAAGAACCCCAGGTGGTCGAGATTTCCGGAGCCCTCCACTACGGCGGAGAAGGAAGCAACAAAAGGGAGAAGGCAGGGAGGTTAACCAGAAAGACATCTGGTTGGATACCCTACACTGGGCGATTAGGGAAGGGGACAAGAAAGACGAGAAAGAGGGAAGAGAGGGAAAAGAAAAAAAAGGGTGGGGAGAGACTGACAGTAATTTCACTGCAGCGTGTAGAACTCTACCGCATGTCAGAGGCGTTCACACAAGCCTGTCTTTCTCAGGAAACACAGCAGGGCTTTCACTGCCTTGTGGGCTGTCGAGGCATGTGGACGTTGCTGTAATAGCACCTGCACAGAAAGAGGCCGATCATCCAGTCGCCGCATTGCGTTGGCAAGTACTTGTCTCTCTGAGGCAAATCGAGGACAATGGCACAGCAGGTGTTCGACATTTTCGTCGGTGCCGCAAACATCGCACGCCGCACTGTCAGTAATTCTGATTAACGTGGTATAAGCTTTCGTGAAAGCAACTCCCAGCCAAAGGCGACAGAGAAGCGAAGCTGCACGTCGATGTAGGCCGGGTGGAGGCCGGAGTTGTAGTGAAGGGTCGAGCTCGTGCAGTCTTGTACGTCGTGTGCTTGGTGTGTTCCACTCAGTCAGTGTGAGACTGCGGGCCAGTTGACGAATCTGCTCGCACATCACATGAAGAAGTGAACAGCGTTCCGATTACGCTTTCAAGAGCGGATGCGGCGAGGCAGATTCGTCATTCCACTACGGCGTCACTCATAATCATATGGTGGTGGTGGGACGTTAAACACCACATATCGATCAATCAACTATTATTTTTATTTTTTTCTCCCATCCGCTACAAGTAGCTTAGCCGTGTCACCAGATTAGGCAGACAGGAATTAGCTACTTTTTCCTTTCCATCAATGAGCACCATTACTACTACTTTTTCGAGACTATGGACACTATCTTAAAAGCAATAACTGCCCTACCTGAAACACACACACACACACGCACACACACGCACACACACACGCACGCACACATGCATGCGCGCGCGCGCACACACAGATTAACGCAGACTTGGAACTAACATTTATCGCACACGGTCAAGTTCATTCCGAAGAAACCATCAACCAGCATGCGCGTTTTAGAAAGGTATCGAAAAAAAAAATCTTAAAAAAATCTATAAGACGTCATCTTAACAGCGCTCATCGATAAACCTGGTCTTTGTGCTATGCGAAAAGACCGATGATTAACTGACGCATTCAGCATTGGTGTTTTTATTTTGATAGCACAGATATGACATTTATCGATGAGCGTTGTTAAAATGACGTCTTATTATTATAACGCGAGAGCGTTGAAGAGCCTGTTTCGCAGAAATTGTGGCGTCGGCGTCTGCGTGGGTGTCGCTGGTTGTGAGCGAAAAATCATCTTGCACGCGACTGAAAAATTGAAGAGGATGCAGATAAAATGAACAATAAAGGTTTGTGGGTCTGAGTGAGGATCGAACCCAGATCGTTTGCGTGACAGGCAGGTGTACCATTGCGGCATTTCTTTTTGCCTCAATTATTCTTGCAACACTTCTATGGTATATACCTACTGTGAATCTTACAGAGTTGTTTTGGTGTAGGCGATCATATATTAGCCGAACATTACCCATTTTTATGTCATACATCCACGCGCCTGGTTTTAAATACGTTGAAAAATAATGTTTATGCTTAACAAACACGTGTGTCGTGCAGCTGGGCTAAACAATAAAACACATTGTATTACGTGACAATATCACAGTGATATTGCATGGAACAAGCGTACATTGCCATCGGGCGTCAGAACGTGTGAATAAGATAACGAATTCGTAGCTTAAAGCCAGCCACCCATTACAAAGAGCACGCACTTTACTGCGCGTATTCCCTTAATGGATGTTCCACGCGCTTCCCGCACAGCCGCAACGCACGTGCCGGGACCCCTACCGCACGCAAGCAGGGGACAAATAAGCCAATTGGCGACGCTGGGGAGGGTGAAAGAGCGTCACCAATTGGCTTATTTGTCCCCGTTTGCGTGCGTAGGGGTCACGGCACGTGCGTTGCGGCTGTGCGGGAAGCGCGTGGAACCGCCCTAAAGGCTAGTTCACACCTTAGGTGGTGGTAGTGGTTAGAAGATGAGAAAAGGCACCTAATTTCTACAACCCGGTCGGGAGCACGGCGTAGTGACCAAGAAGGCAGGGTGGCCAAAGCGGCGGGGCGGCAACGCGGAAAAAACCTCCTCTCCAGGCGGCAAGGGCGATCGCTCTCGCAGCAATTTTTTTTCCCGCCTGCCGAGGCTCGCCGCTTTGCCGCAGCCAATCAGAATGACAAGCAGCGGGAGGCGTGGTGGTGGCGCGTGTGTGCGCTTGGGAGAAGCATCGCCACGTCATAGCGACTCGTGCGCAAAAGGGCCAGATGCCCGCCTCTTCTGCCGCGCGGCAAGTTGAAAGAGGGATGCAGTCTGAACAGGTCCACGTACTCGCCGCCTCGTCGCTTCGAAAAGCCCGCTTGCCCGCTTTGTCGCGTCGCCTTCGGTGGGAACCAGTGTTAAGACTATATAGTGGGTGCATAGCAAGTTCAGAAAGATTTCGTGGTTAAAGCATACTACTCATTACACAAAATGCCACCGTATGTGAAAGCTTCACTGAGACGTACAAGCCACTTTCAAGTTTATCCATTACACCGTACACTTCTTGAGTAAAATCATACAATAAGAAGTATGCACTAAAGGAGATGAAGTACGCACCGAGGGATAGGGTATCGATATCACGTTCGGTTCATAAAGGGCCAGTTAACAGCACTGAGGTCCAAAAATTTTAATGAAGAGAAATATGTGAAGTTTTAGTAGGAGAACATGCTTCCGCAAGAATTTTGCGAATACGTGCTATAATAAGGAAGTTACAAGCGTTATAACATCCGTTTCAGCCAGCTTCAAATTTTCGTGCGGCCGCTTACCACCCTTCTCCGCGAAGCAGTAGCCCGTCGTTCTGACTTCGCCCACTTCGGCAATGCCATTGACGTCCGTGATTCGTCATCGGTGCGCAAGCAACGACCGAGGGAGCTTTTACTTCACATGAGCACGTGTCATAGTGACGCGGGCACAAACTGGACTGAGGAGTACTTTTCCCCTGGCAGTTTAATAGTAAGATGCCTCTTTATCTTGGAGCACGTGTCATAGTGACGCGGGTACAAAATGGACTGAGGAGTACTTTTCCCCTGGCAGTTTAATAGTAAGATGCCTCTTTATCTTGGAGCACGTGTCATAGTGACGCGGGTACAAAATGGACTGAGGAGTACTTTTCCCCTGGCAGTTTAATAGTAAGATGCCTCTTTATCTTGGAGGATTTCATTCTGGCACTACCGCTTCTCTCAAAGTCTCGGGTATGGTACCATATCTCGGGCTCTGCAATACAGCAAAGGGCAGCATAGAAAAATGAAAATGTGGACTGTGCGGCTGAAACTGCATCGCTGCGGGGCCAAGGCACCGTTTCGTAGAGCAAAGAACCAATCATCGAGCTCAGTGTTGCATTTAACGTTGCCCATGGGGCAAGCTTTCGTCATAGTGCGCTTACGTGGAGGATTGGTGAGGCGAGGGAAAGAAGCACGAAATCGTTTTAGATGCGGAGCATCTCTTTGAGTAGCCTGTGTAACGCTGTCCCTCCATACGAACGCACCGCAGGTGTTGGCGCAGCGCCAAATAGACGCGCCGCTGCTGTGCGTCTACGTCACGCTCACCTCGCAGTGCCCGCTGATGTCTCTAGGGAGTTTTAGTGCTGGGTACCCAAGCGGCTTGCGTACCCAGGACGTTGGGGCGGTGGTATTGCGCATGCGCGAAACCCCAAAGAGATGCATCGCAAGATCGCTAGGGCGATGGGGCGATGCGTCCGCGCGGCCATAAACAACGCTGTCACTACTGGCCTCCTAGCGGAGATAAGCTGCCCTGGCGCATCGTTTTACCCGTGATGTCACTCACCATCACGGCGAGCAAAGCCTAGGCTGGCCAGCGCCACCATTTTTCACTTATAAGTTTTAAGCACAAATAATATAGTGGATAGCCACTGTATAAATATTATGGCACAAAGGCACCAAATCTCGGACAGCATGGATCGGCCGCCTTGTAAGGTCCACCTTCGCAGGAACTCACGGTATCCGCACTGCGGATACTCTAGCCGTCTAGTTAAAATAAGCCAAAGTGCGAGCACTTATAGCGATTACACGGTTTCAGCCAGATTACCAAAGTTAGAATGTCCTGGAACATAAAAACTAAAAATATGCCAGCCCTCAGACCAGTTGAATAGGTGGCGCCATCTAGCGCGGCCATGGTAAACCAGACAATCACAACATTGTTATTGCAGAAACATTGTGCATTGTACATATAGTGCGAAAACCGCGCAGCTCTGTCATTACACATTAGTAACTTTTTTTTATTCATTTTCACCTCAAAAACAATATGCGTAAGCCAACATGTTCATGACTGTGGTTGCACGAAGTGTCACAAGATGACGACACCCGTTACAGCAACCTTGTATTTTTCACTTTTTTGCGATAAAAAGTCTCGTGGTTTTGCCGCAACGGTGATTCATTCCTATGCAAGTTAAATGCAGTTTAAATGCAGTTAGCATCACCATTTATGGTTTGCGAGAACGTAAAGGCATTCATATTTACGTCTCATGAGCTCAAAACGTTGGTAGAGGTAGGAAGGTAAACGCAAACTGGTATCCGGTAACACGTTAACGTAAAGAAGTATACGTACAAGCTAAAAGTTACACAGAGTTACACGTTACACCGTTGCTATGTCGTCGCGCTTGTCGGACTACGACCGGCCGTCTGGATTGCTTGGCGTCGACGGTGCCGGCTTCAGTTGCAAGTGTGCCACATACGAAAAAGTTTTTTTTTGTTCCGTGTTGATAACTGTCATAATATTTAAAAATGATTTTTTGAAATTAGTTTACCTCATGTCACTATATGTAAGTTTCATTTAACATTTTAAATCGTAAACATAATTAAGTAATACTTAAGCGACAAGACGCTATGGCACTGCGAGCGCGTGTGACCTTCGTGCGGCTTGCGTTTGCGTGCGAGCCTCTATAAGGCATTCTAGTTGGGTATGGGTTGGGTACGCAACGCCGCGTGCCCCCAAGCCCGCTACGCCCCAAGAGCTTGCGTCTCGTTCGTCTCTGCCGCCTCGTTCGTTCGCCCGCAACACCTGCCGCGACCGCCGCTCACTACACCACCGACGCCAGCCGATTCGTCCGTTCACACGTAATAAATCTGACGTGCGCCTAACGTATTCATTGAAACATGCCTGTACCTGTCACCTACAAGACCTACGCCAGCCATCGCTTCAAAGAAATCTTCCAACGCTCACTGCAGCCCCCGTGTTAGCACCGTTCAACCCGTGACACCACTCACGCGCAACGCTGCTGCTTCGCATCCCATCAGGGTTACCTTCGGGGTAATAGCCCAAGTTCTTTCGAAATGGAGTGTCTGCGTGGCACACAGCGCTGCAATATTTGGCAGATAAAAGAGTCGGAGCCTATTTACTGGCCCTTTAAAGGCGAAGCTTAAGGGTATCCAGTTTTTAGGCTCTTTGCGATGATGTTTTTTTTTTTTCTGAAACGCTCATGCTTGCTGATGGAATCTGCAAAATCTCAATAAAAATGGTGTTACAGCATATCCAAGGAGTGAATGATGATGAGTTGGGCGAAGCGTTCGTCCATGCGTTCGTCCGGACGGACGCTTTGCCCCACTCATCATCATTCACTCCGTGAATGTGCTGTGATATCTTTTTTTGCTTAAAACTTAACTGTTGACAAAGCGATGGAGTCATCGATTTACTAGCTACATAATTGCATTTATGGTGATGTTGACTCATGAATATTGTTTCATATATATAAGCAAGTTTTATTTAAAAGCTATTGGTATTGGCAAAGTACCACCTTGAATACCACCTTGAATACTGTAGCCAATGCTGCATTTCAACTTGCAGTTAAAAACATTGCTGAGGCTCCAGTTGTTTCCACATACGAGCTTGCCTGAATTTACATATTTGAAGCATATTTTGTTTGTTAGAAGTTTCCTTAGTGTTCTTTTGGCAAAGCTTGTGAATACTGGATTCAAATAGAAAGGATGTGAAATCATTGGGCCATTTCGAAGATTGTTTCGTAAGTCCACCTCAGGGGATCATTGGCTACGGCGCTCACCTGCCGACACGCCAGAAGGTCGCGGGTTCGATCCTTACCATGGCGGTCACATTTCGATGGAGGCAAAATGGTTGAGGCCCGTCTTATCTGCAAAGTCAGTGCACGTTAAAGAACATGAGCCTGATGCTGGAAATTTCTGAAACCCTCCGCCAAGACGTCTCTCCCAATCATATAGCGGTTTTCGGATGTAAAACCCCAGATACTAATTAATTAATATGATGGCATAACCATTCTATGGATGCTTTGAAAATAACTACCTTGCTATTCGAAACTACTTGGGCAGTATTTGAGTCGGTTATAAAATTTGCTATTCGCACAAGCCTAGTTTTGAGTGGCCGCTTGATTTGTGAGCGTAAAGTTTTAATATTTCTTCGTCATCCCGAGAGCTCTCTTGAATTTTTTACCTTATTAACATATTCAGCTGAAATGTCGAAAGTTACGGGCCGCGCGGAGCAATAGAACCAGAAATATTGAGCGTAACACTAAAGTGCACGATGACAGCTGGGGAAATCGGAGAGTGATCGGGTGCAGCCATGGTGTTAAATAATTGACATTGAGAGAGAGTAAAACAATGGAGCTACGTACATCATGCTTAGGCTGAAGTATCTGACGTCACGCATCGGCATAGGGGCCATAATATAGGTTTCATTATAAATTGACTATAGGGGTCAAGAGAAGGGCAGTCAAGGATGGCAGAGAACACGGATGGTGTGAATAATTAGGAAGGAGGAGGAAGGGAAGAAATGAGAGGCAGGAAGTTCTGCCAGACGTGTGCGTTCTATTCGCTACCCTGCACTGGGGAAAGGGAGATGGTGTTAGCGAAAAGAAATGGCCGTCTGGGTACATATGCCCCGATCTATCGGAAGCTTACAAGTGACTGCTTAATCCGGTTGATTTCAAAAACAAACAAACAAACCTAGCAGTGCCCACGTCGTTTGCTGGCCTGCGACGCGTACAGCCACTATGCGAGAATCTTTTTTTTTCGAAAAAAGTTTGATTTAGTTTGTTCAGCGTTTATATAGAAGACGAAGTTTCTTTTATTACAGAAAGAGGATGGCTCAGGCTAGCAAATGTCGACCGACACTAATCGGTGGGAGCCGCAATTAGTGGCACTTTAGTCTTATTTGACCAAAATTTGGCGTCATTAACCAGCACTAGCCGACAAAAGGACGTGAGAAGGGCCAGAGTGCACACGTGCACCACTAACGTAGCGGAGGTTTGAAGGAAAGTAAGAAATGGAAACAGTCAAAATTAGCTATTGCTTGTGAGTGCTGTTGTAGTATGCGAATAAATAAAGAAGGTAAGGAAACCCACGCTCGCCAATAAACTTAATTTTTTCGAATCTGTCCAGCATTGTTAATAAATTTCTCTAACATTTTTGGCTAGATCACCTTTGTTGTATGAATGTATGTTTTTTTTTTTGTCGCAGTAGATGCTGTAACAAGAGAAAGTTGCCTGCATTACACCGAAGCTTGGAGCGTGCGGCGTTAAGTACGGGCGGCGGATAGCAAGTGACGCAACAAAATGTGCCACCTTAAAGCTTTCTTCCTTGCCGTCGCCGTATTGTTTGCAACGCACACAGTCACGAAACACGCTGCCGCGGAGGAGAGCGACTTCGTAAGTGCGCTATATTTTTTTGTTGTGTGGTATACAGTTGTGTCACAGGCATCCTTGCTACGACAGTATGATTTACTGACGGCAAAAAGAGAACGCGTGATCGGTGATCAAAAAGATGAGAGAAACACACACACACACACACACACACACACACACACACACACACACACACACACACACACACACACACACACACACAACACACACACACACACACACACACACACACACACACACACACACACACACACACACACACACACACACACATGCGCACATGCGCAGATGCGCACACGCACACATGCACACACACACACACACACGCACACATGCGCACATGCGCACACGCACACATGCACACGCACACACACTTCATTTAAAAAGACAGACTTTTTCCGGGTTGCAATAAACGCTCGCACGAGTGTTTGTTTTTGCTGACAGCAAAAAAAAAAAAAAACTCTCGCTCCGTGTATAAACACAGGCCTTTGATGAAATACGGCTCTGTCCGCCGATGTGCCTTAATAGCATCGGTGGACAAGAGCTTTAGAAAATAGCCCGCTGATTTTCCACAGCTTCCTTCCCTTATTTGGCTAACTGTATTCACATAAATGTTTTTTTTTGAGCTAATAAAAGTCGTAACACATTTTATTGTACTTTACGCACGTTACTTTTATGTAAAAGAGACTTTCCTTACCCTCGAAAATAACTTGAAAATGTGCTGTCAGTTTCGACGTTAGGAGCCGGTAAATGAGGTGGCCGGAAGTTTTTTTTTTTTTTTTTTTAGTACAACTATTGCAACCTTGAAACCGTCTATAGTTTGTGAAACAGACGAGTTGATCCCTGACAGCCTAGCCCCGGGTACAACCGTCGGGCAAATAGTTTATTTAACTCCACATGCACTACCCAATGCAAGCAAAGGTCAAGCTATCTGATCGCTTATTTCAGAGTGCTTGCCGATTTTTCTGACCGAATCCCGCTTTGATGCGCCTTCATTCAAATTCTGTCACTTCCATGTTACGTTGACATATTCCTATCTTCCACCGCTCCTGGCGCGCAGTGAACGTCATAAGTTTCAATTTCGCCCGTGAAGTTCGATGGTGAATATCTCAAACTACGTGGAAACCTTGCGTGATTTCTAAAAAAAATTAAGTAGGCCATAAATTGGCAGGCACTACAACTTTGTTATATCAACACTTGTATTCAAGTCAGAAATAATATGTTAACAATTTTTTTTAATTATTCGTGACAGTGAGATATTAACTGCGACACAGTAATTCCGCCTGAATGTTGAGTTCGCGTGCGAAAACTGCTGGAGCCCTACTGTCATAGGACTCTTATTTGAAAAAGAATCTGTACCGATTTAAAAGCACCCTCTACATATGTTGATGTTTTCGATACGCGTTAAATGAGTGTTACTTTATTTTTTTCGTATTATTTCACATACGCTGTCCCGGCAGATAGGTGCAATTAATAAACAATTTACATAGAAGCAGTTTGTTGCTTTTCGCGTGAAAGTATTTGCAACTTACACGGCAAAAACGTGACCAGCTGCCAGTTAATTTTTACTCTTCTTTATCTGTAACCCTTTTTGAGAGAAAAAAAAAGAAAGCATCTCCAGAGGCAAAGTTTTATTTATGTACATGCGAGAAGTGGTGGCGCTGCTTTTGCAGTTTTGAGTTTAGTCCTTTTATTTTTGAGGCCCGGCAATTTTAAGAGCTCAATTAATGGTGGATTTTCTGTATGCCAGACCTGATCGAACAAATGCTAAATAGATTCATTCTGAACATAGAAAAATTACAGCGAAAATTCGGTGGCAACTCCTACTACTTTGTGGGTATAGTCTCTGGAAAGAAAAGAACGTTCGTGGTTTTTCTAGCAATGTGACCTTGTCAAACGTCTGATGTCATGCACTTTGCAGCGAGTTGTAAACACGCATTTACATGTTTCCGAAAAAAAAAAACGAAAAACATGGTGGATGCGCTCTAAGCCTGACTGTTTTTGTTTAGGTTGACTGGGGAGAAGGAAGCGGCGATCAGTGTGATACTTCGCAGAACTGCGATTCACCAGAAACGTGTTGTGTGAGCACCCACGGCCCTAAACTCTGTCAACCGCTGGCTCAGATTGGTCAACGTTGCTCACTGGACGAGCGTAGTGGCTCACATAAAACATACTGCCCTTGTGCATCACGTAAGTTGCAATGTATATAAAATGTCAAATCATTATATTTTCTCAATCCCCACGGGTGAAGTACGCTATGCAACGCGCAGTGACATGAAACGAAAAATGTTTGGCGTAATATTGAAAAAAAGACCAGGAACACTTTTCCAAGCGATAATCTAATGACCTTATACGTCTGAGTTTATTGGCTCACGAACCGACCGCCGCGAAAACATTTACGATCCGTAAAATCTGAGTGCAGTTGCAGGGATTGCTAGCATGCTTTAAAATGATGTGGCATGCCTAAAGGGACACGAAGGTTTTCAGTTGCTGTATTTCTGCTCGAAATCAAAGGCTAAGCCTTCGACAGCTTTGAATACGCACTGCAAACTGTGACTGCAGCCTAAAAAAAGTAATTATACAAGGTGTTTTTGAAAGCTAGTTTTAGTTCCTACGGTACTTTGACGTCACGACAGGACATGAGCTTCTCGCTACGAGCTCGCTCAAAATCTCGTGACGTTTCCACAGCAGTTCCGCACTGTATCTCCGTTGGTGACGCAAAGCGGCCATTTCGAATGTTCTGGGGATGCATGAGTGGCCATGTTTTGGTTGCTTACGTCATCGGAACTTACCAGACTGGCGTGATATCATCAGAATTTGTATTGTGACCTAACGTCAAGTTTCGGCCGATGTCGGCAGGTGCGCCATGTGAAAAATTACTTGAATATCAAAAGAAAGTATCTTATCAGCATTTTCTGAGATTCAAGCTTGCTCAGAGCCATCTCTACACACAGGAGACTTGTATGGCAGAGTAGAGTGACCTCCGAGAAATAGTGTCAGTACCCATTGAACTGCTTTCTCTCTCCTTTCGTATTACTTAGCACGCTGATCACTACTTACGGCCGATGATAAGAGAACAATTAGGCGGTCAGATGAGATTGAGATGTCTGATTGCATAACATGGCACCAGAAAGCACCGGGACCAGATTGATTGGCGTATCATGGGAGATGCATAGACTATGCCTTCTTGCAGAATGCATATAGTCAAGCTGATTAAGAATATAATGCAAGTAAATTTATGTTCGAAATAACGCAGCCGTCATCGGTAATATCGCGTGATTACGAGTTAATTACAAATCATGCTGCTGCCGCGAAACCAGTGCCACCTAGCTTTCTCCAATCATCCTTTTTTTTTTTCACTACATCTTTTCGTTGTCTTTTATGTCATTTGTAGACTCTCCGTAACAGCACGGATTACGTTTTCTTAACGAACCCAAACGTGTGAAAGTAGAAATTACAAAGAACACCCAGAAAATTTCTTGTGCTGTCATGATATTTTTCCCTCTAACGAAACTTGTATAAATCGCTTTGAGTAATATATATATATATATATATATATATATATATATATATATATATATATATATATATATATATATATATATATATATATATATATATATATATACGTGTGTGTGTGTGTGTGTGTGTGTGTAAGACCAGATTTCGTTCAACAAGTATTGGCTGGACTCTGCACTGTTGTGTGGTATCCCTAACGAAAACGGAGCTGCTTGAGAGTTGAGGGTAGAAAAACTATGGTGAACCTTATGCACTGAGTTCGCCATTCGTCTTTTTAATAAGTGTTTTTGCCAATTATTAGCCAAATTGCTTTTTTTTTCAATTCGTTAATGATCTGTATAGGATAACGTCTGGATGAGTATAGCTCATGCGAATAAAATGGCTTGGCGTTCAGCAAGCGCATAAGCTTTGACTGGGTGGCTAAATGATGTGACATAACAACAGGCAATGCTCTACGATCTTTATCCTTTCCACTTTGGACTTGGACGGCTTTTGCTGTCCCATGGCAGAGTATCAAGTACTCTCAATCGTTAAAAACTGTTCCTAAACACATTCCAAGAAAGAATATCGTTTTTAATATTGTGCATTTTTTCACGTTGTTTCTTACAGCGCATACGTGTGTTCACAAGGGAGAAGGGATCAGCATATGCGTGGCTCCTGGCAAACGAAAATAAACTTCAACAAATTTCACGCAGCACAGCGAGTCCGTTGAAGTCTTTGGTAAATTACATCTTAATCAATGCATCTAGTGCACGTTACGAAACATATCGATTTGTAGCCGCGAAAGAACCAAGTTTTAAGCGCCGGCCTGTACCCTTCGGCCACCGCTCCCGCGATCGCGCACACCAGAGGAGAAGAAAGGACATATAGGAACAGTTGAGAGAAACATAAAGGACACGATCGCGAGGCACGGCCTCGGAGCTTCGAAACTGCTGAAAGCACGTGCCTACCGAGGCTGGGTTCCCGACGCAACGACGTAACAGCAAGCTAGCTTAATTGATTGATATGTGCGGGTTAACTTCCCAAAACCACCATATGATTACGAGAGACACCATAGTGGAGGGCTCCGGAAATTTCGACCACCTGGGGTTCTTTAACGTGCCGCCAAATCTGAGCGCACGTGCCTACAACATTTCCGGCTCCATCGGAAATGCAGCCACCACAGCCGGGATTCGATCCCGTGACCTGCGGGTCAGCAGCCGAGTGCCTTAGCCACTAGACCACCGCGGCGGGGCAACAGCAAGCCGGCGATGAAGACCAATAAGCGAAGGATAAACGCCGGCCAGAGAGGTTGAAAATTAGACAGTCTGTAAATTCTAAAGTGTGTTCGCCGAAAGCATGTGGTTGTCCGACTGACTACGCCATATCTTTTTAAATACGAAGCATTTCGTAATGAACTTCAGGGACTTTTACCGTATCCATTTATCTAGCCGCCTATACGTCTTTGTGCTATCCGGACCGTATCGGGAATTGGATTTATACCACATTTTGTTGGCGTAAGATGATTGAGCTAACGTGACGAACATAAATGACCGGTCCTATAATAAAAATCATGGCTTGTTATAAGCGTCATGGTTTACATGCCCCGTCTGTGATCCACTAGCGGCCGTTTCGTTCACCTGATATGGAACAAAACTTGGATGACGAGACATTTCTGACTAACATATATGCCAGGTGGTAATGGGAAAACCGTGATGCGTAATCTATGTATACCACGACACATATCCGATGTTCATAGTGCGTTCGTGGCTTTTTAGCTAGCTTGAAGTGTTCCAAACTTGGTACTGGATGGGTGACGGGACTGTACAACGAACATAAATTACATAAGGTAACATGACGATCATACCATGTACAGCACGATTTACTTGCCCACCTCATCGTGCCCTCATGTCCGGTTCACCAACTTGATATACAGGAAGACTGCTGTGACGTGGCGTGACTGTATGACAAACATAAATGACAGATGGTAAAATTAAACTCGTGACATCCGTGTCACGTAGAACATGGTGCACGCCACGCACATGGTGCACTCACGGCCATATTTCGCTATCTTTACACCGTCACGACCAGCGCTTATGTTGGCTGGCGAGGGAGCGGCGTTCTTTCTTCGTCAAAGAAGTCGCCGAAGGGCTGCCGGCCCGATGTCCGCGGTGTATTGTCCTTACTAGCCGGAAGGCGAGGCGCCGTGCCGTCAGATTTCATAAACAGATCCCCGAGACGACCGCAATGGTTTCCGCGGACGTAGCATCCTCCTTGGAAGAGTCTGCGGCGTCAGCCCCGCCGAGAAGGTGATTCTTAAGAGAGAAAGAGAAAAGTGAGCCCCGTAACTGTCTGCTTCAGTGAGCGACACCTCAACAGTAGCTCACAAGGGATGGCGGTGAGGAGGGATAAAAGGGGTAGAAGTAAAGGTGTAGAAAAGAGGAAGACACGTGAGGTGGTAACCCAGAAGGAGCGACAACTAACTGAGGCGATAGGAAAGATGGAAACACGGTCACAGGAGTCCGAGCACGGGGCACCACTTGCGAGAGCTCTTGTCGGCGTCAGTAGATGGCGTAGAGCAAGTCCAGTAAGTGAGAGCTACACTGTCGTCGAAGGTCGTCGGCGTCAGGAGGTGACGTAGGGCGAGCCCAGTCGGCCAGAGCTACGCTGACGCCGGAGATCGCGAGGGCACAACCGGTCGGCACGGAATCCAGCAAGCGAGCCTCAGCCCCACCGACAACTCGCCCCGCTAATTGAACAGTGGTTCGGCGTACCTTTTGAACTTTCGTGCGACGGACCTTTTGATGCACCCTGTCGTGTGAGTGTGGGAATCCTCACTCAGCGGCACTCACACGAGAAGAAAGAGCCACGTTGGTATACCACAATGCAGTGCGGTGACCACGCCCCAATAGTGCACATTCACTTGGGCGGGTGTGGGCGTCACCCTCGGAAGTTGTATGTGTGACATGTGATTGGATAGGTATCTGGGGAGAACGTACTCTCTATTATGAGCCACCCGGCTCATTCGAGATGACTCGCTATGTACAAAATGCAAATAAACCCTCTTGTTAAGTTCACCTTCCTCCAAGATCGTCTCTCCGAAGTCGCTGGTGGCCCAAAGGCCAGTCGCAACAATACACACAATAATTGGCATTGCATGACATGACTGTTTGACAAATGTACATGGCAGGTGGTAACATAAAAATCATGGCATTCACGTCTTGTTCTGCATGGCTTGCATGTGCACGATCATAGTACGGTCGAGGCCGTTTCGTTAGCTTGATACATAACAAAATTGTTACTGTGCGAAGTGACTGTATGACGAACATGAATGACAAGTACTAACATGACAATCATTGCATGCGTTACATCATTATTTATAGCAGATATGCGTTATGCGCTATGTAATTTAACCGTCACATAAATATTTGTGACGTGAGCTTTATTCGGCCGTCATTGATCCATGACTTCGCTTCAGTCATGTTGCTTTGAACTTTACAAAGCGTAAACATTCATTTCAGGCATACGGAAATACCGACGAAACAGTGCAACCTTTTTTTTTTAGTAAGAGATTATAACCTTCCGCAAGCAGCACGACTTGACATGGACTCGGTATTTTCTGAACAATGAGGTTCAGACTCAACACTTGACATCACAATGCTTTTTTCTAATGCATTGTCTTTTGTGCAGCTGTTAAGTGGGCCTACCTTAGTTACGTATTCAAATGCCAGCACGTTTGTTATTTTCCTCGTCAGTGCTCGTGATCTTTTTTTTATTTTTAAACATGTCACGTGGCGTATGTGACCTCTGTTCCAAAAGCCTCCGTCGAAAAAAAAAAAAAGGCTTTTCAAAGCTGAACCAAAACAAGGCGGAAGTTCGGGGAATTATGAAAGGTTTAAAATATGGTGAAGAAGGAGCAGGAAGAGCACCGCAATGACGTGTTACGGTATGATCTTTTCAATTGCCCGTAATCTTTCTGGCAGTATCAGATTTTCACATTGCAATTCGTGGAACATCTTGACCCTTCAGTCATGGCGTACGCAATTTCGTACGAGAACTTCGCAGGCGCGTCACACGTCGCCTGTTTATGTTTTTTTAATGGTTAGAAACTAAGTGTGCACTTTCCTGCAGTATTTATGAATGGATAACTAGCGCCCACTTAAGTTCATAGCGCTGCGTGTTGCTGTATAGAATGAATTTGCATGAGAGACTATCATAACCGACGATCGTTCGATGTGGTGCGTTCCAGGAGCAACATGAAGAGTATTTTTTTTTCGCTCGAAATGAATACAGCCAAAAAGTAAACTGCGCAAGCATCCGGAGCTTAATAGTTGATGCGGTTTATCCAAGTATTGAAGCTAAATGACTGCGTAACTATCATATAATTAGTTACACGCTGATTTACTTTAATTACTGAAACTATAGCAATGCAATACTGAGTGACTTGTAAACATGCCATGCGAGTTTGACGCACGGGCACATGCACATCTTGGTTCGTGACTGTAGGATTTAATTTAAATAACGTGATAGATCTGAATATGTTTGATCGTAATGAATACCACACAGCCACGCTATGAATGTTCAAAGAATTAAGAATCTTCCAGGAGCATGTTAGCGTTAACTTTGTCGCTTGCAACTGTGACGATTTTTGCGTGGCATACTAGAAGCTGTGATCCGCTGGTCATTTGCATTTTGACTCTTCTGCGTGGATTGTTTTGTCGGTACTTTCGTATTAAATCCATGCTGCTGAGATTATTCTGTGAAGAAGTTTTTCGTGGTATCTGCGTTTATTTATTTTTAGCGTCTCCATTGCGCTAGTATTCTTGGCGTTTCATTTTAAAAATGACTATTTTCGTTTATGAGTTATTTCAACCACATGCTCTGTAGGGGCTCCTCTTTGCAAGGAAAAGATCAAGAATTTTCCATTAATGCCTTTTATTTAATGCTCATAAGTTCGGTCCTCATACAACAACTCAATGCTGTCCAGCGGCCCTGATCCTACCTCTATGAAACGGTAGTGGAATTCTTCAGGACCCCAATAAAATTTTTCATCCATCCATCTATAAATTCTCGCAGTTTCTTTATCGTCATGAGCAGGAGCCTACTTTATATCCGTTAAAAAGTGAAAGTCCCTCGCGATTATCATCCAACTTGTAGTCCTAATTTATTGTAATACGCATCATGACCGTTTTTCTATTTTTATTTTTTAAACAGTTTCGAATGACCTTTCAAGTTCTCAACTACTCAATCTTGCCAATCCTTCTGAGTGGATATGTGCCATTATTTATTAAGGAAAGATAAAACAAAAAACATTGTCACCAGTCACAGCCTATTCCATGTATTGACTGTAATTATTTTTTTAATTTCTTCCCTGCACGTAAGTCGCTGCCACGAACGGCTGCTTTTTCCACCTCTTTTTAACCATTCCGTTGGTGTGAGAGGCCACTGCTTGCCTTTCTTGTGCATTGCGTGGCTGATGCAGGTCCATTTCTTTCATATGATGGCAGCTATAGAACATTTTCACGTTGCAGGCGTAGAGTGCAGCCAAACAGCCTCAAAGAGCGTAATTAAACTTAGATATTGTACAGAAGCCGCCGAACACTGAAGTGGGTCGAACTCTTATGTGCTTTCTAGTGGGTCTGCCCAAAGAGAACGCCGCTCGCGCGGAGACCCCGTGTTTTGGCCGTTACTGTCGCCATTGGGTAGACTCGCTGTGTGCCGGCTAATAAACGCCATAACAAATTGGTGGAGGTGCTACGATCCCCTTCGATGCCCTTGGAACTACGCTCACGTACGCTGCAATCTACCATGTCCCACGACGCCTCTCGGCAAACGCCTCCTCCCATGCCACCCCCATGTCCCGGTGTCCCCAGGATCCGCGATCCACCCATCTTCACGGGCGCCGATGGCACTGACGTGGAGGACTGGCTCGCCATTTTCGAGCGCGTGAGCGTCCCCAACAAATGGGACGAGGACGGCAAGTTGACAAACTTGGTGTTCTACCTTGCGGGCGTTGCAAGTTTGTGGTACACCAACCACGCGTCCGAGTTTGCAACCTGGTCCGGTTTCAAGACTGCTATCATCAACGTTTTTGGCCGCCCTGCCGTTCGCAAGCTGCAAGCCGAGCAGCGCTTACGCGAACGCGCTCAGCAGGCCGGTGAGTCATTCACCAGTTACATTGAAGATGTCCTGGACTTGTGCAAGAAGTCGAACGACAGCATGTCCGAATCAGACAAGATCCGGAACGTCATGAAGGGCATTGACGATGATGCCTTCACGATGCTGCTTGCCAAAAACCCAGGCACAGTAGCTGAGGTCATCATGCTGTGCCAGAGCTACGAGGAGCTCCGCCGGCAGCGTTCGATGACCCGTCGCTCCACACCACGAGATGCAGGGCTTGCAGGCTTGGAAGCGAGCTGTGATCAGGTGGCACTGCTGGCAGATCTCAAGTCCTTCATACGTGAGGAAATCGCGCGGCAGTTCTCTCTCCTGCCCTTTGCCCACCCACCGGCTGCTCAACAATCGGCCACTACCATTCTTCCACCCATCCGCCGAGCGATTGAGCAGGAAATAGCGGAGGTCATGCCTGCGTACCACCCACAACAACTTCCGGCCCCTGCACCCCCAAGTTACGCCCAAGTGGTCGCAAGGCCGCCTCCAGTCGTTCAAGCGCCTGCACCAGTGACTTACGCCGAAGCTGCCGCACGACCTCCGTCCTTTGCAGTGGGTATGCCGGCTGCATATGTTGGCGCAACCCCTCAGCCTCATTTTCAGCCCACCATGCAGCCTACTAGACACCGTTCCGGGCGAGACCCACCCCGGCAAACCGATGGCGCACACCCGACAACCGGCCCATCTGCTTTGCTTGCTGTTACGCCGGTCACGTAGCCCGTTATTGCTCTCGACTACAGCCGGCTCCCACTTCTCCTGTTGCTGGCCACCTTAGCCGTTCGTATAACGAGGAACTGCCGTCTGTGCCACTGTCGTCTCGCCCAGGTCCGTCTGCTCGAAGGTCGCCGTCTCCACGACGTCGGTCTCTGTCCCCCATGCGGCCAAGTTCTTCTGCTCATGAGCGGGAAAACTAGTCGTCGCAGTCCCAGAGGCAAGGACTGCGACGCTATCGCGTTGTGAAAGCCCTCAGAGCTGCCCATCTAATGTCATTGACGTGCTTGTGGACGGTGTTCATGCATCTGCTCTTATTGACACTGGAGCTGCGGTATCAGTTATGAGCGAAAACCTTTGCCGCTTGCTTCGAAAAGTGACGACGCCGATTTCTGGACTGTCCCTTCGTACCGCTAGCTCACATCGTATTAATCCTACAGCAGGCTGCACAGCTCGCGTTGTCGTTCAGGACGTTCTGTATGTCGCCCAATTCATCATCATTCCTGCATGCTCTCATGACGTCATCTTGGGATGGGATTTTCTCTCCCGCAACGACGCCGTCATTCATTGTGCCGCCGCCGAAATTGAACTCTCGCCCTTCTCGCATTTGACGCCAGAAGACGGTCCCTCGACACTGAATAAGATTCTTGTGAAAGACGATACTATAGTGCCTCCAAGCTCGACGATGGGCGTATCGGTCTACGGCACCGGTCTCTCCGACACAATTGCACTTGTTTCGCCATCCTACCGTGCTTCCAGGAGGAAAGGGTTGCTAGTACCATTCGCGACCGTGCAAATCACCCAAGGCAACGCCGCTATTTTTGTGACCAACCCATCCCCGAACACTGTTACCTTGGTTCAAGGTGAATGTCTCGGCAGAGTGGAAGCAGTCGACGACGCACAAGTCCTGGACGTACCCGAAGACTCGCGTTGTCCCGATTCACGTACCATCAGTGCTGTTTCTACTTCTGACCCATCATCTCCTGATGTATTTGGCCCATTCATTGATGACAACCTTACGTCAGTGCAGCGTTCCCAGCTTCTAGACCTGTTGCAAGAATACCGTTCTTCTTTCGATGTCGGGCGAAGTTCTCTCGGTCGCGCGTCCACTGTTACGCATCGTATTGACACTGGTGCCCATCCACCATTACGGCAACGTCCATACCGCGTGTCGCCTGCTGAACGCCGGCAAATTAACGAGCAGGTTGACGATATGCTCCGACGCGACGTCATTCGGCCCTCGGACAGTCCATGGGCGTCTCCTGTTGTTCTTGTTGCGAAGAAAGATGGTTCTGTGCGGTTCTGTGTGGACTACAGACGGCTCAATAAGATCACTCGCAAGGATGTCTACCCACTGCCGCGCATCGACGACGCAATTGACAGCCTTCACGGAGCCCAATTTTTTCTTCTCTCGATCTGCGCTCGGGGTACTGGCAAGTACCCCTGGCTGATGACGCTCGACCGAAGACTGCCTTCATCACACCCGACGGCTTGTACGAATTCAACGTCATGCCGTTTGGTCTGTGTAATGCACCTGCGACATTTGAGCGCATGATGGACACCGTACTGCGCAACTTGAAATGACACACGTGCTTGTGTTACCTCGATGACGTTGTTGTCTTCGCTCCAGATTTCTCCACCCATCTCCAACGTCTAAAAGAAGTTTTCGCACGTGTGAGCAATGCCGGCTTGCAACTAAATCTGAAGAAGTGCCGCTTTGCAGCACGCCAACTCACCATCCTAGGGACGTCGTGTCCAAGGATGGCATTCTTCCTGACCCAGCCAAGCTTCGGGCCGTGGCCGAATTCCCAAAACCTGCGTCCGTCAAAGAACTGCGTAGTTTCGTGGGCCTGTGCTCATACTTCCGACGCTTTATACGAAACTTCGCCACGATTATATCACCGCTGACGAAGCTCCTCGGAAGTAACGGGCCCCTCAATTCGTGGTCGTCAGAGTGCGACAACGCGTTCTTGAAGCTCCGCCACTTGTTGACGTCTCCTCCCATTCTCCGCCACTATGACCCTACGGCCCCAACAGAAGTGCACACGGACGCCAGTGGTGTAGGCCTCGGCGCTGTCCTGGCGCAGCGCAAACCCGGGTTCCCTGATTATGTTGTGGCATATGCAAGCCGTACGCTCACAAGAGCCGAGACAAACTACACCGTCACGGAAAAAGAGTGCCTGGCGATCGTCTGGGCTCTTACAAAGTTTCGACCTTATTTGTATGGTCGCCCATTCGATGTCGTCACTGACCATCATGCACTATGCTGGCTGTCATCATTGAAGGATCCCTCAGGCCGCCTTACCCGTTGGGCTCTTCGCTTACAAGACTACGACATCCGCGTCCTCTACCGCAACGGACGCCAGCATGCTGACGCCGACGCCCTCTCGCGCTCCCCTCTGCCTGAAGCTAACGTGCTCTGCTCAGTATCCTCGGTTGTTGTTTCTGCCATTGATGTTGACATCATCGCTACCGAACAGCGAAAGGATAATTGGATCGCCCAACTGATCGACTTGCTCTCTGATCCGTCCGCAACGCCATCCACGCGTGCCTTGCGTCGTCGAGCTCACCATTTCGCCATTCGTGACGGCCTCCTGCACCGACGCAATTACGACGCCGATGGCCGGCAGTGGCTACTCGTGATACCCCGCAGTCTGCGGTCGGAGATATGTGAATCCTTCCATTCTGATCCACAGTGCGCGCACTCTGGGGTATTCAAAACCTACCATCGCATTAGACAACGCTACTTCTGGCGCGGGATGTACCGCTACGTCCAGCAGTTCGTTCGCTCCTGTCTCGCTTGCCAACGCCGCAAACCGTCCGCACACATGTCACCAGCCGGTCTGCAACCGCTACCTTGCCCTGACCGTCCATTTGGGCGCATAGGTATCGATTTGTACGGACCACTTCCTCTGACGTCCACTGGCAACCGCTGGGCCATCGTCGCCGTAGATCATTTAACGCGATACGCCGAAACCGCCGCTCTCCCTGCGGCTACTGCGCGTGATGTTGCGTCCTTCCTACTACATCGATTTATATTGCGCCACGGTCCACCCCAGGAGCTTCTCAGCGATCGAGGCCGTGTCTTCTTGTCAGAAGTCGTCGATGCCATTCTCACTGAGTGCCATTCTGTCCACCGCAAAACTACTGCTTACCACCCGCAGACGAATGGTCTGACCGAACGCTTTAACCGCACCCTCGGCGACATGCTGTCGATGTACGTCGCCGCCAACCACACAAATTGGGATACCATACTGCCCTTCGTCACTTACGCCTACAACACCGCCCCTCACAGCACGACTGGTTTTTCACCTTTCTTTTTGCTGTACGGAGGGCACCCGTCACACACCATCGACACGATACTCCCGTACACGCCGGATCCATCTGAGTGTACACCTATTTCCGAGACCGCCAGGCTTGCTGAAGAATGTCGCGAGCTTGCCAAGACTTTAACGACGCATGAGCAAGAGCGGCAGAAGAGTATTCGTGATGGCTCCGCCACTTCTGAGCCCACCTTCCTTCCTGGTTCCCTTGTATGGCTCTCAATCCCGACCTCTGTAGCTGGCCTTTCTTCCAAACTACTCCCGAAATATGAAGGTCCCTACCGTGTGATCGAGCGCACATCTCCGGTCAACTATCTTATCGAGCCAATTGAACAATCTTCGGACATGCGCCGCCGCGGGCGCGACATAGTCAACGTGGAGCGTCTGAAGGCTTACTATGACCCGCTCGTAGTGACAAGCTGTTAGGTCGCCAGGCGGCTCCCCCTTCGACCCCGGGGTAATTGTACAGAAGCCGCCGAACACTGAAGTGGGTCGAACTCTTATGTGCTTTCTAGTGGGTCTGCCCAAAGAGAACGCCGCTCGCGCGGAGAGCCCGTGTTTTGGCCGTTACTGTCGCCATTGTGTAGACTCGCTGTGTGCCGGCTAATAAACGCCATAACAATATATTTATTGAAGGCACTTGTGCCCTCAAGAAAGAAACAAGAATGTAGCAGTCATGGGGCAGCGGAGAGCCAGCCGCTCTGTCCATGGGGTTCACAGACGGGAAAGTTGCCGATGCCTTGCAGGAGTTTATTAAAGCTTCGAAAAAATTCACCCCCGTATTCCAGAACGTCCCTTCACTCAACGCTTCACCTTCACTTGAGAAAGCCGATGGGAGCGCCATCTTTAAGAACGGCAAGTCACTGCATATCAGGGATAATCTTTTGCGATTCTTGAGTAGCGCAGCGTCATTTTCAGTCGAGCAGTGGCGCACTGCTCAACTCTGTCAAGTGAAGGGTGAAAGTCGAGTCGAGGAGCGTTTAGGAATACGGGGGTCAGACTAGAACCTATTATTACTCTTAAATTACCTTTATTTTTCCAAATTACTTTATTCATTCATTTACTTATTGTTGTTGGTGAGACCACCTGCTTCATTTTCTGTCTTCGTTATTTCTAATTCTATATTTCTCATTTATACTTTTGCCCTTTTTCAATAGTTTAAAAGCCGTGAGCTAACAAATTAACAGTATTTCGTCAGAACTACCTGGTTCTTGGCCAATCAATCCCACAGCCTGGGTGTGTGCCACAGTTTCCAGGCACTTCCTTCCTTCCTTCCTTCCTTCCTTCCTTCCTTCCTTCCTTCCTTCCTTCCTTCCTTTCTTCCTTCCTTCCTTCCTTTCTTCCTTTCTTCCTTCCTTCCTTCCTTCCTTCCTTCCTTCCTTCCTTCTTCTTCCTTTCTTTCTTTCTTTCTTTCTTTCTTTCTTTCTTTCTTTCTTTCTTTCTTTCTTTCTTTCTTTCTTTCTTTCTTTCTTTCTTTCTTCCAGCCAGCCAGCCAGCCAGCCAGCCGAAAAGAAATGCCACCCAGCAACAACTGATTGGTTGGAGCATTCACAAAAACTCAAAACGGCGTGCATACACTCGTCACCCACTGTGCTAGATATGGGCGCCCTGCGCAGTACTTCATCCCGGCACTCCTGCTTATCGAAGCGTCGACCTAACACCAAAGTATTCGTTATCAATACAAGAGAGCAAGAGGCAAAAGCAATATCGCCTACTACTTTATGTGTTGGCGGGCCCATGTTACGTCATCAAGTGTTCGGTATTCCCCGCGTAGCGAATATTTATATTGCTGGAGAGGTTTTCTTGAGAGGACTGAGATTTGGGTACGTATTAGTCTGCAGATCTCTCCGGTGTGTTAACGCGCGTTTGTCAAGACGGATTTTTTTGACACGACGCTGCGCTCATCAGAGACTGTTTTCACCTCACTCTTTCTTTTGCGGTTCCCTTTGTTCGTCCTTGTGTTATATTTTTGTTTCATTTTTTAATAAAGGATTCTTCAAATCTGCAAGTAGCCTCCTTGTTTGCTTGGGACTGTATACGTTCCCAACCAGATAAGAACCTCATGATTTCATCACAGACAGAAAGAAGAGAAAAAAAGCAAAACATAAGTAAAAGTAAATAAATAGACTGAGTAAGAAAGAAAGAGTGACAAATAGAAGGAGAGAAAGAAGCAAAAGAGCGAGAAAGAGAAAGATAGTGACAGAAAGAAAAAAAAACTAGATAAAAACAAAGACAATAAAGATGTAGAAAAACAGGTGAAGATACAAAGAGAGAAAAGAATACTAAGACTACATGAAAAAAAAAGGGGGGGGGGCTTAAGTTTTGCCTTTTAGAGTTGAACGCGATATCTATATCCTGTCTCTAGTGCGCACTTCAAACAATCAATGTTTGAAATATTAGGCTTAGCATTAGCGTACGTGTGTGCCTTTTGTAGTGGACGTATGACTTTAAGCTATGAAGCCATTATGATATTCATATGTTCTGATGCCGATGGCAATGTTCGCTTTTATCACGTATTATTACAGCTATATTTCATGTTGTGTTGTGAAGCATGTATACAGGACGCGTGTTTTTGTGAAACAGGAAAGTTAGTTTCATTACATTTTCCAAGCACAGCAAGTTGTTTTCACTATATTCACAAGCAGAGGCACGGCTGTGTGGTAGAACACCCGTTTGCCACTCAAGCCACGGTTCGATCTCCACTCAACCCCGGAGTTTTTGTTATTTATTTTATTTCCATTCTTTTAAATTTTTTGGTCACGCAAGCATGATGATTTTTCGGTCCCAGCCAACGACGCCGATGCCGGCATTTATGCGAAAGGGGCTTATTAACACTATCGCGTTTATACGAACACAGCACGCTAACCCGCGGTGCGTCAGAACGTTCACAGAGGCCATAGAGTTTCCTAAATATACACTAGAGGGAACTCTGGCGCTAATGTCTGTGGGAGCTGCAACGCATGGCGCTTTAGCCAGCATGGGAATGATGTGTAGTACACACATTTGTCTAATCTTCGTACTTCTGGACTGCTTTTGGATCCCTGTGTGTTCGTGTGGCTTGGAGCTGTTTTCTTACGAAACAAAAGTCAGCAAATGTTCAGCGGTTGCGCTTCACCACCTTATTGTTTTAGACTTGCCTTTCCAAATCTGGTCACGAAGTTCGAAAAAGGTTGAATCTCTCTTTCAAAACAAAACCGAAACAAAGCAATAAACAAAGCCGCAAGTACGATTCGCCAACCACAAGTACGAAGACTAGGCAAATGTGTGTACTACCCATCATTCCCATGGTCGCTGAACGATCGCAGCGCCAGAGTCCCCTCTAGTTACTTTTAGAAAACTCTATGACGAAGGCATCTCTGCACTATATATAGGGTCACCGTTCCGCGCGTTGACCCGGGAAAACTGCATTCACCGGTGCGGTTACGACTGTTCGTTCGTATCCGTCCGGGCGAGTTGTTGGTTGAGTAAACTTTTTTGTGCTCTTCTGTAGATGTAAATTGGCGACAAAAACAGGCCGCCTCGGTGTGGCACACTGCATGGTTACAGTGCTCAGATGCTGACCCAAAGGGCCTGTCTTCGATCCCGGCCGCAGCGTTTGCATTTCTATAGAGGCGGTGTGCTGATGTACAGCGTGTATCAATCGTGCGATGGAAGCGCATCACACGGCGTGTCTCATAGTCTGACGTTAAACGTAATAGGAACGTTAAGCTTCATAAAGCAACCACCGCATGTTTCTTAATGCTTGTTGGGATTAAGAATCCCATTAGCACATGACAAAAGTTGGCATCTATAATTGGTTTCCAAGTATTTTAAGGAAAGAGTCGCAACATATACATGGAGGGAATGATGATGAGTGGGGCGAAGCATCCGTAGACGGACAGACAGACAGACAGACAGACAGACAGACAGACAGACAGACAGACAGACACAGCGTCCATCCGTCCATCCATTACACAGCGTCCATCCGTCCGTCTGTGTAACAGACAGACGGACGGATGGACGCTTCGCCCCAGTCATCATCATTCTCTCCGTAGGTATTCTAGGACTGTAATTATAACAGTGCCATCTATCGTCTTTGATCATAAAACTATACCAAAACCACTAACGCCAACTAGTAACCAGTTTTCAAAACTAACTGCAAGTGACTACTACTACAACATACTATTACGAGGGAACGACTTACGCCCTATAAAGAGCTTCGCACCTAAAA
>NW_023608642.1:0-27123 GCF_013339725.1 Rhipicephalus microplus | reverse complement strand
GCCGCGGTAGAGGACACAATGTTTCTGTCCTATTAAAACCTCCAGACACATAACAAACCTAAGTGTGTTAATTAATTTGTTGCTTTTGGAGTTTTATTGTGTTGCTGTACTCCAAACTTCACAAAAATTTATTTGAAAGTGGCTTCACTTTGATGTTTTAGCGCCTCTTTTCTGAGATATTCGTAATAATATGCGACATTCATTCCCCTAATTTTGCATTCAATGTCATAGATCCCGACAAAATATCAAGGCACCGTAATGTCGTTTTTTACTGCGTTTGGCAGAACTCTTGAAAACCGGAGAAATTGTCTTCTAGACCGGCGAAAAAAAAAAGGAAAAAAAAAAACAAAGCGTGACTTCTTTTTCTGTCACATCGTCGTTCCCTCATACCCTCACTTTGTTTCTAGATGGATGCCCCAAAAGTGAAATTAGCAGAACGAGTGTCAACGTTTATTATGAATATCTTGGAAGGGAAGCGCTCTAAGAGAATGAAAGAAGGTGATGTTTCCTTCAAAGATTATTGTGTAGACGTTTAAAATATGAATATACATGACTATCATGTTCATAATGTCCATTCAAAATGACTGGGCCCTCCAATATGCATAAACCTCCTGTGCGAGGGGGTTTTGCTTGGCTCGCACTGTGCTTCAATTAAAATTAGTTTTAACGCAATAGCGTTAAAGAGCTTGTGTCGCAGAAAACCCGCCGCCAGCGTCGGCCTCGTTGGTTGTGAGCGAAAAATCGTCTGTGCGTCTGTGACCGAAAAATAAAGTTAGAATAGTTGCTGGAGGCCGTTACTTGTCCACGCGTGCGCGCGCGATCACACTGAAAAAGCCATGCATTCGAAAAAAAAAAGTGCTTAAGGTCATAAGTCGCGTTAGTTTCTTTGCCCTGCCACACTTCCCTGCTTAGCTTCCAGGGCTTTCGTCGGGACGAGAGAAGAGATAATGCAATTGCAGCAGCCGACAAACCTTTGTAACTCCACTCGCTCTGGACAGATTCTTAAAATTTTTGCGGCGTTGAATTCGTGAGTCAATAAGCTCTTCTAGTGAATTTATTTCATGTTAACTTGAAAAAGTGGTTCAGGGCCCCTTTAACGCATTTTCTTCGACAGGTGTCACGATGAAAACGAGAACATTCGGTGATAATAGTGCGCACTGGCCCAATCTGTATACTCTGTGCGTGTTTGGGTGCGTGCGCGTGTATGTAACAAAACATATTGTTACGTAAGAGAAGAGACGCCGTATCGACGAGGCTGTGGATGAAATATATTTCAAACCAGCAGCAGCAGCGGCGTGACCGGTAGACCAGACACCGAGTGGAGCCCACTTTTCGTCCTCTTCGTCCGGCATACACGCGCATCGTCCCCCAAATTGTCAACATGCATGTAGCATACTCCCCGGCGCCAGAAGCGCCGTCTCGGCGCATCTATATGTCAACGTCAGCGGGAGAGTGGTAAGGCTTCAAGCGTGCCACAATATGAATAAATATGCACTTAGCAGTTGAAGGGGGCACTAGGGGCCGGATTTCACTATCGCGGTCAACTCTTAAACGCGAAGCTTAAGGGTACCCCAATGTTTTAAGTGTGGGTTCGAATCCCGGCTGCAGCGGCTGCATTTCCGATGGAGGCGGAAATGTTGTAGGCCCGTGTGCTCAGATTTGGATGCACGTTAAAGAACCCCAGGTGGTCGAAATTTCCGGAGCCCTCCACTACGGCGTCTCTCATAATCATATAGTGGTTTTGGGACGCTAACCCCACATATCAATCAATCAATGCTTTAAGTGTCTTAATGTATTGCTTCAATCTTGCATAAATTGCAAGATGGAAATGTTTCGGTTAAAGATACGATTGATATCAGCTTTTATACGATGTTTTATCGACTATTCACGCCAAATGCTTTACGGCAGGAAGTAGTGCGTTTGGCGACAAAAAGGAAGTTGACCCTTTCGGAAACGCATATAGCGTACAGAATATATGGGATGAATAGCAACTATTTCAGCAAATAGTGGTGTTTGCGCAAGGCTTCGCATGCGGCGTACAAAAAGAAACATCATCGATGTGCGTATAAATAAATAAATAAATAAATAAATAAATAAATAAATAAATAAATACAATTAGTTCGCCGGAACTGTTTGGGCAACGACATCAAACTAAGGTTTTATTGCCATTAAAGAGAGCTTCCAACAAAAGCAGTGAAAGTACGCGCATACTTTCTTGTGAACGGCCGCAAAAATAAAAACATCGAAACTCTGAAGGTAAGAAAAAAAAAAGGGAGTAGATTTGGAGCTCTCACACCTTTGACGCATTGATTACGTCCTTCACTGTAACGCAGACGACCGTGCAACGCATTTTCTGGGCTCGCTTTTGCGCCGCAGTTTACTGAACAAACATTCCTTCTCGTCTGCCCGAGGGCTCAAAATACACGAGGCACCAACTGGCTGCCCAAAATGGCAGATCGTGCCTTCGCGTTTGACCACTTCGCTGTGAGACGAAGTGCCTTCGTGGCATGTCCTGGCGCATCTTCGCAAACTCAATCGCGAACAGCTGCTTCTCGTGCTTGCGCAGAGGCAAGAAGTCTTATTTTTATCGAGCGGTGCCTGAGCGACACTATTGCGACAGCGCCTGGCTCACGCTTCATTTGGACAAATGGTACTACCGGTCCGACCTGTGACAGTGCAACGGGCCCTTGATTGCACCTCCAACACTCAGAAACCCGACTGAAAACCCTCCCTGAGGGTTTATAATACTGGATGCGCAATTGAAAACTCGCTACACGTTCTTGGGTTTGAACAGCGCGATTCAGGGAAAACATGACCTTTTATTTCTCGCCCTCTTGAATGCGAAGCATTTCTTGGCGCACTGCAAGCACATTTGGCGTCTTTCGGCGTATCTATCTAGTCACTTACGCTTGAGTGCTCTCGTGATCGCCTCCTCAACCTAACGTGAACCAAAATTAGTATGAGAGGGTGAGAGGATTTGTCGAATATGACGCGCATGCCAAGACATGAATAATGCCACAATTTTTTTTTCACGTACGTTGTCAAACACTTCTCGCAAGACAGTGGCACATACCCTCGGGCAGGCCTGTGCCACTGGTATGTGGGTATGTGGCACAGGTGATTGACACTTATAATCTACCCCAAAACAACGTGAACACACATGGATGGTATACTAACGCGTGAGCCCTAAAAAAACCTGACATTGATAGCATTGACCCGACGAATGCAAAGAAAAAAAAAAAAACGCCAGGCCTGTGCGGAAGGCGCCGCACAGTCACAGCGAAAGCTAAAAGAGTGGTCTTTCAGAGCCTTTTCTAAACATGATTGGGTAACTGCTGCAAGCAGACTTTCTTGATACCCACTACGGCATTAATAATTAAAATTTTAGGATAGTAGCCCTCGCGATGCTATTTTTTGGTCATTCTTTTGAGAAGCCTGGTATCCGCTAAACTACTGCGAGATATTTTGTGCCATTCGTTCATGATGTGGTTGAGGACGATGAGGAATCATGCCTTAAGTTGGTATGCGCCATAGTTAATAGCTGAACAAAAAGAAGCTTTTGTAATGGGTTGGAGCATTGGACGACCCACTCGTTACGCTACTAGCATTGTGCGATGACTGGTTGATATTTTGCTGTCACGCTTTATAAGTCGTATTAACGCGATTGATTTCCCGACATCAAGCCTGCTTAAAGCAAAATTTGCCAACAAGCCCAAAGCAACGGCGTAGCTCAGTGGTAAAATACTTGGATTGCTCCCACTCGACCCGTGTTCGACCTCATTCGTACGAAATTTTTTTTTTTCTAATTTCGCACGCTGTGGTTACGGACACTGGCGGCAGACCCGAATTGTGATCTCAAAACAACTTTCGCTGTAACAAATGTCAGGGTCCCAGTAGGAATAGAACCCCAGCTTTCTGCGTGGCGATCAGGCATTCTACCTCAGAGCCATGCCAGATATCGGAACTTTTCAAAAAGCCCCAAATGTTCGTGAAATGTCAGCTATCGTTTCAGGGCTGAATATCTAATTTAATAAACATTACATATGTACTCCCGTGATACAGCCGTCACGTCGGCTTAACGTCATTCGTAATTAAGGACCATGCGCAGAAGTTGATTTATGTAGCAATGTCCAGGGCTACCATGCTCGTGAGCACCAGCACTTCATATCAGTTTCTGATGTTGCTAATACGCATGTTTCAGTTGGCATTGTTGTACAA
Organism: Rhipicephalus microplus; assembly: GCF_013339725.1. Taxonomy (NCBI): domain Eukaryota; kingdom Metazoa; phylum Arthropoda; class Arachnida; order Ixodida; family Ixodidae; genus Rhipicephalus; species Rhipicephalus microplus. Next base: position 22,905 of record NW_023608642.1, on the reverse strand, counting down.
GTGCAAACAACTGGTTATATAAACATCTGCTGCTGATAAACATGTGTCTGTGCGTGCAACGTTTGTACATATATTTAGCGTCATTTCATAACGTGTAGTTCAATAAAAATATTACAACATGGTCACCTTCCTTCCGCATGCTTTGCATAACGCCGATTTCCAAGATACGTGGGATCTGCTCAATTTTTTTCCCTTTTCCCTTTTGCAGTTACCTATTGGTGATTTAGTGCTATTTCCGAAGATAGCTGTATCCGACATGTGACAGAGTTCTGCAATAAATAAAAGTGCTGTGTTACAGAGTGTGCATATTAGCTTTGCACCTGCAGCAAACACATGACTATACACTTTAGTCGCGCTAGCTTGTGCGATGAATATTTCCGAGAAAATTATGTGCTCGTAATGTCGTGTGAGGCAGAATGAGAACTTCCTGTGACAAGGAAGTGTTGAAATCAGAATCAAGGTTCGTCAAAGTAGAATCTCGTCTTGAAAAACGGCAAGTACAAGTAGCCCATTCTTAGCGTGCGATGTGTGGTGGCTATAAATCGTGTCCGAAAAACGCTTTTGCCTGTATGCAAGAAGCGCCGAATTCGCTGGCTCTAATTTTTATGCTGTATACATGGAAATAAAGAGTGAATATTCTGGTTTTCTTGCGCACAGGGTGAAATTGATTGATTGATTTGTGTGGTTTAGCGTACCAAAACCACCGTATGATTATGAGAGACGCCGTAGTGGAGGACTCCAGAAATTTCTACCACCTGGGCTTCTTTAACGTGCACCGAAATCTGAGCACACGAGTCTACAGCATTTCCGCCTCCATCGAAAATGGAGCTGCCCCAGCCGGGATTCAATCCCACGACCTGCGGGTCAGCCGCGAATTACCTTAGCCACTAGACCATCACAGTGTGGCACACAGGGCGAAATAAGCAGATAATTAAGCCAGGACACTACACGCAGAGGTAAAGCGATCCAATGGAGAAAGGGAGGTCACTCACTGCTTTCTGCGACCAGGTAGTACCACGACGCACCTTTATTCAAATTTCGTCTCTTTCATGTCACAGGAGGTTTCGGACCGACGCAACAGAAAGGCCGCATTTTATGCGCACTGCACGCGGTCCCTTTCAATGTCACCATTAATATTCGAGATTCAATTACGAATATCTCAAATTACGTGCAACTTTCAGGGTTTCTTAAAAAATGGGTATCATGGGTATCAAAAATTGTCACGCACTACAACTTTGTTATATAAACAAATGCTCTCAAGTTATTTTTATTTAACGATGTTTTTGATAATTAGTCGTGTATATATTATTTTAGCGGAGGCGAAGCCCTTCCGCTTCAATACGGTGACTGTGCAAAAACGATAAAAGTCTGACAGTCATGATAATATTTAAAAAAATATCTGTGTTATCTGAAACGAAACATCCTGTGTACGACTCTCCCGCTGTGTCTAGAACTTCTCGTGAGGCTAGTTTTATGTATCAATCGAGTTTTTGCAATGTTTGCTATCTGCTGCATACAAGCCTGGCCGTCGTATAGAGTGTCGGTCATTAGGATTTCTATATAGATGTGCATTAAAAAGGAAATTTATGAACGCACATGCTCCTAGAAAAGTTCATGTTCGTGTATCACGTTCTTCATTGGGCAACATAAAAAAAGCCACATTTGACGATATCCATTACGTGCGATACGCTCTGGGATATGTCTACAACAACATTGCTGCAGTGTTTCAGGAGCTACATGTTTCAATGTTAGCGGGGAGTTCTGATGTGAAGGTCATGTCTGTCAAATTTCGCTGCGGGCGTTGACTGTGGTGCGCTTTCTTTCGCACAGTTGATCCCGTGGCAACATCTCTCTTCTGCGTTTCTCTAATTTGTGAAGCTGTGTTTTGCAGCGAAACTGTCTTTGTCTAGGGGATTTGTCGCTCTGTGCGCAATATCTTCTCTACGTGCCACAGAAATTGTGTATACCCCAGGACTCACCACCAGTTCACCGAAAATGAAGAAGTGAACACGCGGGTGACGAACGCCAAATAACGTTGTGTACTAAACTGCAAGCGCATTGTCATACAGTTCAACTTCCTTACCTAAACAATCCTGAAGTCAATCATTATGAAATTATTTCATGAGTGTTCGCTGGTTAGTCACTTCATTATCATTTTGCCTGTAGTAGAATACTCCCGCTTCGAAAAAGCAGAAATTGTCAGAGAAAGAAATAGATGAAAAGAAACAGACGCAAAAGAGAGAGAGAGGGGGGGAGATCAAGACAAAAAGAGAAATAGTGAAATGTTGAGAAAAAGGAGAAAGAAAAAAGTGAGAGAGAGAGAAAGAAGAAAAAAAGTAGGGGAGAGTGCGTGAAAAAAGGAATGATTGATTGGTTGATATGTGGGGTTTAACGTTCCAAAACCACCATATGATTATGAGAGACATGGTAGTGGAGGTCCCAGGAAATTTCAGTGAAAAAAAGGAAGGAAGAGGGAAAAACAAAAAGAGTGAAAAAGATAAAGAAATAGATCAAGAGAGCAATAGAAAGAAACAGCCTGGGCAGAAAAAGGATAGAAAGACATGTAGAAAGAAAGAAAAAAAATTAAGCACTGCTATTCCACCCCCCCCCCCCAATTGTGCGAAGCTGCCTTAATTTTCAAAATAATAAAAAACTGTGCTGCACTAAAAAAAAATACACCCTGCGTATTAGACTTGTAGAGATAAGATGCCGATGATAGTGGGTGATGGTGTGGGGTGGTCGCCTTTGTGTTGGCTAGCAATCTTTAAGGCACTACCGTCATGCGTAATCTGATGAAGTAGCGAATGAATCAGTCGTCTTTATGCAATGCTCGTGAAAGAAAAGCTCTTTTCATTAATTTGTTATGAACAGCGATTTCATTTTAAATTCAAGTGAAGAATGAGGTCGGCGAGAAAAAGAACACCGAATTCTCTCTCTCCTGCGTACATTTAGTGGAAACGTGCATGAGAATCTAGGAAATTATGTTTTTTGTGCGTCTATTTTTAGCGTGTTAGTAACATGGCAGTGCCACAAAATAAAATGCCTTTTTCTAATCCAATCCAATGTCTTGCTCTTAAAAGGAAAAAAAGAAGGGGGAAAGCACGTTAAGGAAGAATGCCTTGCATTATTAAGCAACGCATTGTTTCGGAGGAAAATCCAGAAAGGAAGGAAGGTAAATAACGTTATTTTGGAATCACTTTTTTTTTTCGTTTAAACGCAATATGCACGCCCGTCATCCACTCTTTCGCCCCTTTCATTTCTTGTTCAGCTGGACGCGTGGCTGCACCGCGGCTTTTGTCAGAAACATCTTCGGGCACGACACGCAGCGTGGAGGTGTGCTTTACGTCCAGCCAAAAAGGGTGCAGTGCACTTGTGGAGCGAAGGCTGGAGCCGCTCACAGGCTATCTTGCGGTATTCCCTGCTGTTAAGAACGGGGTTTGTGAACGGCAAAAACCTGAAATGCTTAATCAGTATTGTGGTTGGTCAGACGTGAATGCGGATGACGTTACACGAGTATGCAGACTCGTGAGTTTGGTTTATTTCTTCAAAGGCTCAAGGTGACTATAGCTTCACTGCACAGATTTAAGAACGCTGAAAATGGAACGCAATACGGGCAATAGGTGGGTACCGTCGTTCAGGGAGTAGACCTATAGACTTGACACATATTTGAAAAAACAGCCTTTTCTATTTGGCATGCTTTTATTTCCGAGACGTGCGTTGCCACTGGCGAGATATAAAAGCCAGTTTTTCAAATAAAGGGAATAGCAAATTTCATAGTAACCCACCGCAGCTGCACAACGGCTTACTATCCATGCAATATTCGCGGCCGTGATTTCAATAGCATGCACAAGGAGAACAGGGACCGATTTCTTACGTGCAATGAAGTCACAAATTGTTACTACATGAACAGAAGGGAATTACTAGATGTGCCTCCTCAAAATCAACATTTCTACATACGCTACAAGAGGGCGAGCTGGCCGAACACTGCTTTTGCGATTTGCGTGAAGGCGGTCACTGTTAGCTTGGCACGAAAAGAGAGGAACAGCAGGATGGCTCCAAAGCACAGCGTAAAAACAGCCTTTTTGAAATGCAGTTTCTTGCTAAACTGTTGCGCAACAATTCATCGGCTCATCATGCAATATTTCTTTAAATGTCTCGCGGCGTTAGTTTGTCATCCCGTGCGAGGCAGGCCTGCAAATGTCATGCTGCTTCGGAAGTGTTGGGGAAACTGTTGCTCAACGGGAAGGGCCACTATTACGCCTTTTGTGCAGTTTGAGTAGGAGTGAGGGTGCGGCTTGTTCCTTGAAACGTTCCCTGACTATTCGTGATGTACCCAACACTCGTATATTATTGGAAGTGAAATCACAGCGTTTATTTACCTATTTATTTTCTTTATTGATAGATTGATTGATTTATATGTGGGGTTTAACGTCCCGAAACCACCATATGATTATGAGAGACGCCGTAGTGGAGGGCTCCGGAAATTTCGACCACGTGGGGTTCTTTAACGTGCACTCAAATCTGAGCACACGGGCCTACATTTCCACCTCCACCGGAAATGCAGCCGCCGCAGCCGGGATTCGAACCCGCGACCTGCGGGTCAGCAGCCGAGTACCTTAGCCACTAGACCACCACGGTGGGGCGATATTTATTCATTTATTTAGAAAATACTGCGGTCGCTGAAGACCAGGCAGGTGGGAAACATTACAATAAACAGTATATAAACATTACAATAAACAATAAACAATAAACAGTATAAACATTACAATAAACAGTACTACAAACATTGAGAAAAATTAGTGTAATAAACAAATTTGCGAAAATAGAAAAAGGGTGATACAACGAATGTAACAAAAATATGACAACTTATATATAAGAATAAACAATGGAAGAAATGAAGTGATGCCTTATAGCATGAAGAAAAACAATATACCCATACGCACAGCCAAATTCATACAGATTGAATGCCTGAAGTATTACAAATACTTAGGCGAAAATCCCAATGATTGATATTGCATGAGAACAGAGAATAGACCTTATAATAAGCACAAGAAATATGCAGAAGGTACACTCATGTCATGGTTGGGATGCTCCGAGCAATGCTTTCTCGAAGCCATCAGATGAAACGACATCAGGTGGTAAGCTATTCCATTGAGTAATTGTTCGGGGAAAGAAGGAATTTTTAAATATGTTAGTCCTAGTGGAGTATGAGAGCAGATTATGCATAGAACGGTGCCTAAATGCGCGAGGGGAAAATGGTTGTATGTATTTGTAGGCAGGAATATTCAGCTTACCATCAAAAATAGAATGCAAATTTCAGGCGTGCCATTCTGCGGCGTTCCTGAAGCACAGGGGTGTTGTTGTCTTTCATTACTTTGTGGAAGAATCAGTGGATTTTAACTCAGAAAAATATAAAACGTACAGCACGTCTTTGAATCGTTTCAAGTTTTTAACATCTTTTTTTTTTTTGTAAAAAAGGTCCCGTACTACGAATGCATATTCAAGTATAGGCAAAATATGAGCTTAGTACGCCAAAGTTTTGAATTTCAAATGACTTTTTTTCCATTTGTGCCTCGGAAAACCAAGCTTACGAGAAACTGACGTGCAGTGTCTGGCGTCTGAGGTTATGCTGGCTGTTTGACGCGAGTTTACATCTGAACTGTTCGTTGTATAGGAATGGGACTGGTGTAACAAGGTGATGGAAACGTGGAACGGGATGTCATCTGAGACTAAATATTGCATAATCATATGAACCGAAGTCAACACCATCTGGTCAATGTCGAAACATAACCACTCACCTTTTAAGGTAATATGTTTGACTTGCGCCAATCAAGAAGATGTGACAGTGGGCAGAACTCTTGCGCAGCGCTGGCTGATATGACAAAAGGACTGGGGAACATAGGCTGGTGCAGCGAGTAGTGTAGTCGAATACCCCACTTCATAGCGCTAGATACATCTTGAATTGATTCGGTTAATATAACCACACAAATTCTAGGACACTGTATAACCTGTCATTATTAAACACTGCCACCGCCTTATGCGTGGGGAAGCTGTAGCGTATGAACGTAACTACATACAAGCTACAAACATACGTTCTCATTTGAATGGGTACGCGGAAATACGCCCTGCTTGGTACTCAAATGTACACACTGCTTCGAGTACGCTACGCGCTCTACCTCATGGCATGGGTATGCGAATGCACACCCGTACTGACATTCATGAAGCACCCCACCGTACCGCAATGGGAGGCAGAGCTGTCCCGGGGAAAAATGTTCACCACGATCGAGCAACCGAGAAGGACAGAGACTGCTCGGCTTCAAAACACATAAAAGAGTGATTCGCGATAAATGTGCTGAAAATATCATTATAAAGCGCGAACAAGAAAATGAGTGAATTTGAACCGTGGACACGAATTCACAAAGCCTCTCGTTTCCAAGTGTTTTTTTCCCAATGGCCATCAGGCCTCACTAATTATATGCTCATCATCCAGATTGGCTCTTACGAACAATTACAGCATAAATTCTGAGATCACTTAGAGCACTCTGGCTGGCGTTTCCTGGCTTTGCGTCTCAGCGTCGTCACATGAACGCCGACAGAAAAGATGACGAACGACAGGCTAGTCACACTATAAAAAAGGTTTTCTGTAAAGAAGTTTTCTGCTAGTGCTCCCTGTCGTACAAATGCTGCCTGCGATAATAATCTTGCTACATGAATGAGTTTGTATTGTCCAGAACGTTGGCTCCGATCCTCGCAGCCTGTAAGTGACGTAGTCACAATACATTATTGTGCAAATATACATTCTTTGTTAATAAAACTTTCGGCCACCCCTTATGCTAGATATATCTTTGAGAGAGGCGCCCGGCTAATCAACATTGAAACTTGCGAATGAGAAGCTCTGTGGGCCCTTGATTCATTCAATCAACACAACAAAATTTTACATAGAGATGAAGCCATGCCGTCTTGCAGGAAGAAAAATAACAGCTTCTAAATTAAATTATCGAGTGATATTTTGGGCACCTCTAATTTAAATGTTTCATGAGTAATATAAAAACATCCTTCGACAGGGGCCATATCCGGAGCCAACAATTCGGCCCTTCTGTATTACGATGATGAAAAATTCTTGAACAAGGCAGTATAGTACATTTACGCGTGTTCCTAATGTAAAGGGATTCTTAGTTAAAAAAGTTGAAGCAAACCTACCGTAAGTATACACAATTCTGCGGCCCTGCCGCGGTGGTCTAGTGGCTGAGGTATTCGGCTGCTGATCCGCAGGTCGCGGGATCGAATCCCGGCTGCGGCGGCTGCATTTCCGATGGAGGCGGAAATGTTGTAGGCACGTGTGCTAAGATTTGGGTGCACGTTAAGGAACCCCAGGTGGTCGAAATTTCCGGAGACGTACACTACGACGTCTCTCATAATCATATGGTGGTTTTGGAACGTTAAACCCCACATATCATCATCATCATCTTACAAAATTCAGTGGTTTTATGGCTTTATGGCAAGGGCTTTATGGGCCCTTTAGGTATGCCACTCAGATAACATCACTATTAGTGTCAGGGCCACCCTTGAGTAGTAGTGAACTAATCTACGGCATTTGCGAACAAGATTAGTAAATCCGGCCTGAGTTATATTTATCTTGATGAACAAAGCATGCAGGTCTTACCAATGTGTAATCGCCTGGAGATTACACATTGGTAGGACCTGCATGCCCTGTTTATCAAGATAAATATAGCTCAGGCCAAATTCACTAATCTTGTTCGCAAATGCCGGACATTTGTTCAGAAAACCATCTCACTCAAGGACACTTTGTGATGATACGCTGTTCGGTCGCGTATGGCGCTCTAGCACTCGGCGTTATGCAAAATCAATCCCCCCGGCCATGATTAATTGTGAATTTGATTTACGCGAAAAGTTTTTTGTCAATACGCACCCTGTTTTACTGTAATGTTAAAATTAGTGTATTGTTTTGTGATTGCCTAAGGGGATAATAACTTTTGCATCGCGACGCACTCGTTTGAGTTGTGTAATTCCCTTTTTCCGACGCTTATAATGTACAATTGTAACCTGGAAGTGTATACAAACTGATGAACACGGGCCCAGAGCACGTATTTGCAGAGCTTTGCAGACGCAGTTACTGTTTTGTGACAGGAGATTGCATAGATGGTCTGTCAGATTTTCAGACGAGGCTTTCGAAACTTGGAACAAAGAGACACATTTAGTTTTGTAAATTCGGGGCGCGATACTTAAATGCTGGCGCCAACCACCCGTCCGGGATATTAAGGACGGTAACTGTGCAACACTGAAGAAGTGGAAAGGTACTGCGTGCGCGAATACATTGTTTACCTTCTCGCTAGAGTTCACTTCCACAGATATTATAGTTTCCCTGTTGTCTCTGAAATGTTACTGGGTACAAGCTCGTCCACAGTGTTCTTTTCTTCTGTCTTGCTCTTGTAATCAGTCTAAATGTTGAGGACTTAGCAAGTGAGGTGATAGTACTCTGTGAAGTTCCCTTAAGCTGACAAAGCCATAGTCAATCTGACTTCTTGGTCCATAGCCACGAATTATTTATGTCATTGGGTAGCTCTTAAGGCCCTACTACATGCATGTGATTTTCTAGTGACCACGACAAGCGGCAGTGACGAGCGACAGGATTTGCTGTCGCGGAGGCCCATCCGTCACCGCCGCTTGTCGCGTGGCGCATTTCTGGAAAAGTAGAAACGATCGCTCGTCACCCGGAAGAGAGCGTTGCGATTTCCGGCATCATGTTTGCGCCTCTGGTCCTCGCTTCAGTTGCAATTTGCTCTGGATGCTTGTTATCCGCGCGTACTTCAAGGAATGCATGGTATCGACCACGTTTTTTACATTCTCGTCTCACGCGGAGAGTGAGAGAGCGGCCCTATTTTGTCGTAAATCTGGCCGCTTGGTGCAATGCGAAGTGGTATGTGCGAAGTGCGTCATAGCCGTTGTAGCGTACGATTCTGGACACCCTGTCGTGGTCTTGGTGTAGTCGCGGTGGAACCAAAGATTGCGAAAGAAGGTTGTGATACCCTTTTGTGATTTCCTTGTGCCACACAAGACGGTGATAAACTTGGCATGCTGTCATCGACCATCTTTTAAACTTCTATTCGCAATTTACGGGCAAGCCCGTGATAGTGTTCATTCAAGCTACAATGACACTTTGTCACCGAAAGGCGGTTGAATGTCAGCAACAGTAGTGACGCAAACGGGTGCTAAAAAACACACAAACAAGTTTGTTGAATGTTGTCTTAATGCGGTATATGAAATTCCCCTCTTATGCGGCCGCTGCTACATCGGGCGAAATGGCTACTGTGTAAATGACCGCCTCAGAGAACACTGCAATCTAATGCGGGGTTATCTTGGCAGCCACTTAGCTGCACATAGCTCCGTATGCAGCTGTCACGCTATGCTTGATCAATGCAAACTACTTCGACGCCATGTGTAACGGTGTCCGGTCCTGTTGGAACAAGTAATCACCGTCTGGGAATAAACTGCTCACATATGGCAACAGCACATTGTTCATAATGTTGCAGTATTGTTCCGACAATAAGTGCCCACGTATACGTTGCAGGGGCCCTAAATCATATCTTGAAACAGCACCCCACACGCTCACACACGATCTCCCACTGGCAGAAACACCTTGCACGTTGTCTGGGTCGTTCCTGCGTGGCATTTTGACGTTAACTAAAAGAATTGCTTTTCAAAGCAGGAAGTTTGCCTCACTGTGTGCCTGGTAGTCTCCAAACACGCAATATTTGGTCTTGTCGCGTCGAAAACGTCGACTCATCCAAAAAGATGACGCGACCGCTCTCTTCTGATGTCCATGATTCGTGCAACTCAGTGAACTGCCGTCGTGCGTCCTTGTGTGCCGCCGTTAGTAGTGGCTTCTGCGCTGCGACGTGACTGCGAAAGCCCACAGTACGTAGGCGGCGTCGAACAGTGGTGTCCGAAACGTCCAAATCCAAGTCCTCCCGTATTGCTGGGGCTCGCAAGAAAGGGTTACGAACAGCAGCTGCAACTATGAGGGCGTCTTCATCGTCTGTGGTAGCTTTAGGACGGGGCGCGCGGGGTGCATCCTGAATGCGACCTTCATACTTGTAGGCTTGAATTATCCTGTTCACATTCTTCAGAGGCCTATTAACTAAAGCGCCAATATACCGCTGTGAATAACCTTTTAGGAAAAGAGTGACAATTGAGCGCCGTTCATCATCGAGAACCCTAGCCATAATACGATCTGGCGACAGAATGAACGGCTGCAAAAGATGTTTGGTTGTTTTATATGCGGCGTTGCATGCACAACAACTTTGAAGGGAACGAATAGACACGCCCCCATAGATATACAAGTTTTTTTTTGTCTTGTTCTGTTCAAGCACAGATGTTTAAAGAAATCCTAAAATGCAGGATGCATGGGCTTAGAAAACAAAAATGCGGCTAGCAGACGACGAAAAAAGTGCATTCATGACGTCATGCGCGCGGTGGTACAATTATTTCGCGGAAGGCGTGATGCGCATGCGCAATGTTTGCAGTGATGACCGTAACGGGGCGCTGACAGTGCCGTCGGCCACGCGCTTGCATGTTCACCCTAACAGTGCTCACTGCTGTACCAACCGGCCCAAATAAGCACGTCAGTTCTGTACCTAGCATTGTCCATTTGTTGAGGCGCATGTTTTGAAGCGTATCAGCCTGTGTGAAATATGCGTATTTTATAACTATTTAAACTGTGCTACTGCCCTCTTCAGAGGTGCACTTTGAGCTCGCTTTTCAGGGCATTTTTTACAGCCCTAAGGGCGATGAGGTTAACTGTAGAGCAAACTACGTCTCGTAACTCGCCCGCATATGTGTATTGTTTATATGCTCTCTGACGTGGCTGAGTTAGTTTAGATACCACACAAAATGCTCCAACCCTCCTCTTTTTTGTTGTATCTCTCACATGATAGCAAAGAAACAAAACGGGGCGTCTCAGCCGCGCTTCACAATGCGTACCTTGCAAAATAAACAGCAGTCTACGGAATTAGTGCCAATGCGCAAACGCCCACGTCGAAGCCATTCGCACAAGCAGGCCAACGTACGACGGCAGAGGCCACCGTTTTCTCATTTTCTCTCGGCCGACGTTTCTTTTTCCTGTCCTGTTTTACGGGTCTCGCGGCGTAAGGCGCTTTTCTTCGCGTCGTCGTGGAGTCGTGGCGCCCTTGCACGCGCGAGCGTTTTGGCCAGCGGCGCCGGCCCCTAAGCTCGGCGATGGCCGGCGATGTTGAGCTACGGGCGCTGCCTAGCACTTCCGGTTCCAGGCCCATTAAGCTGCCCGTGACTGCATTCTGAGCCCGGTTATTTAGAGAAGGGTGACGGCGGGAGTGGGCGAGAGGGGGTGCGTAGTGGCTGCTGCTGCTGCCACTCTTGGGCCGCATTCGTTTCTGAGCCGAGCGTCACGAGAAACCGCAGACCGCCAGCCTTGCCTCGCCCCTCGCCGCATGGCCTGGGTCCACCTATCTTTAGACGAAAAGCGCGCGCGCAACAAGCCTGAGCTGAAGGTCTGCTGTTGCTAAACGTTTTATACGAGCGGCACAGACAGGTTAAACCATACGCAACACACTCAAATTCAGAAGTGCGCCCACTTTCTGCGCTCCACTGCTAACAAAACCCTGCTATACCGCTGTCAGCACTGCCCCCGCTGACTCGTTATACTATATGTGTATACCGCTGCAGAGGACGGCTTCAGAACAGCGGTATTTTGTATTTTTTCTCTACAATTACTGGACCGTGCGCTCCAGTTAAGCTGCAGCTCTAGTCGTCTTCACATAATGGTGTGATTGTTTGGGTTTTACTTCCGAAAACCACGATATGATCATGTACATCATCGCAGTGAAGGGCTACGGAAATTTCGACCACCTGGTGTCCCTCACCGGGTGCCTGACTGGCCTCTAGAATTTCGCCTCTATTGAAATGCGTCCACCGCCGCCTGGATTCTATCCCGTGACCTCCGGGGCAGTAAGTCAAGCGTCACATAACCATAGATCACCGTGGTGGGTAATAAAAATCTTGTTTGCAAAAGTTGACTCAGGTGTAAACATAGTAAAATTCTCAAGTTTTGCGGGCTGAAAGAATGACCGGATTGTGCGATATGCCGTAGTGATGGACTCCGTAATAATTTAGACCACCTGGGAAGCTTTGGCGTTCCCTCAATATACAGTATGCGCGAGTATTAAATAAATGAACCTAATGTTAATAAAGGTGACACGCAAAATGAAGACCACTTTTTGTAGCCATAGGCCATGGCCTCTGAGATGGCGGGCGCGCAGAGAAACTCGCTACGCGCCCACCATCCCGCGGAGGTCAGCCAGGGGTCTCCTAAGCCCTCTGGCTGTGCCTACGGCTACAAAATGAGGCCAACGTCCCCCTGGATATTCTGTGCCAGGCTTGGGGTGCCACGCACCACTGGTCCTGAGAAGATAGCTATGATCTCCCTACGTGAATCAATTTTACTTTGTACGTATATATTTAACCCTTTTCTGTAAAATGTGTGTACAAATATAACTGTACTTCATTCGAACTTAACCTGCTCGCCTTCTTCAACTGGAAGGCTCCAGCTCTATTCTTTTGAACAGTGGACTTCTCAGTTTCATAAGCCAGCTTTTGGCAGTAGTCTGTTGTCCATGAAAAAGGGATGTATACTCTTCCAGTTTTAGAGAGCTATGTAGAAAAATGAGACACTGTTCATGAAGTGTTACAGCGTCCGCTTTCAGTGCGTGAGGCTCTGTGTTTCATTTGCATTGCCGTCGTGTACCCATCAGCTTTTCTAAGGGGGGGCGAGGTAACCTTGCTTGACACTCGGTGTTGCGAGAGGTATTTCTAGAAGGTGTCCTCCCGCTTGCTGTTCTTTTCTTTTAGTCCCCTTCCTCTTCCACCCCCTCCTCCTTCCCCCAACGACGCTGCGTTGTGCTCTCTTAAGGATTGCAGAAACAAGCATCATTCATATCTTCAACCACTACTAATTAGAAAGAATAACCTAAGAAACACCAATTATAATCTTTATTTGGCAGCTTAAATACAATGAATGCCAGCTAAAGGTGGGTTCTTACAGTTAGGGCACTGGTTTCGCTCGAAAAATATTTTTCTACTGTGTATGGATGAAGGGAATTTTCAGAGGCTCATTTTATTGACACAACCCTAATGAAAACCAGCAGATGCCCAAGTGAACGTTGATTGCGTTGCTTGAAGTGTATTGTTATAATAGTGTTGTAGGTGTGAAGAACGTAAAGTGGATGAGAAGACAACTTCCCTCGGCAGGGACGGTATACCTGTGGCCTTCGGATAACGAGATCGATGCTCTAACGAACTGAGCTACAGCGGTGGTCGTCCACCGGTCCTTTTATTTCTACTGTGCAGATACACAGTAGAAATATTAGAACCGAAATGAGTAGAAATAAGTGGTGGCTCCAGGGTTGCCATTCGGTAGACTTGAAAATGAGCCAGAATTCAAGCTAAAAATAGCCAAAGTAGCTATGTCGTATAAGTTTATCACCACATTTGCAGTAAAATAGAACAAGAGTGGTATGTCTGGAGCTATTTCTATGATTGTAAAATAAGTATGATGCCGAATATGCAATAACATAAAATTAGGTGCACGATTTTTCAGCCTTGCTTGGTCTTTGAGCAACACGTGTGTTGCAAAAATTATTTAATCAAATTATCGAATAATTATTATTTTGTTAATGTTATCAATATCAATTGAATAACTAATTCAGTCATTCATTTATACCTAATTTCAATGCCAATAAATAGGATAATGAATAAAACACGAACAAAAATCAAGGTGACGAAATTCAGGGAGTGAAAAATAATTGTACAGATTTACTGCCTCACGAAAATAATAATTATCCCCACTTTCCCGATGAGGAATGTGATTGAAATTGTTTGGTGGGCGCAGTAGAAAAGAAGATTCGGGTTTTGCGTAAGAGAAGACCTACCTCATAGATATAATGAAATGCAAACATATAGTTAGGTGATAAAAAAAAGTGTTTGTTGTGAAGAAAGCTGCAGAAAATTCAAGCTATTGAATTTGCGATGCGTTGTTAAAGACCGAGGTGAAAGGCTCAATTTTGTGGCTGTAATGCTAGAGGCGATTGCAGTTAGAAAGAATATAACATTATTTCCGGTCATATTACATCACATATAAACTGATAAATATTCATAACAAGTGATGAGGTCTTAATGCAACGCTATACAAGGTGTATATAAGCACCATGTTTCTATTTCGGGCGGCACCAATGGCCTTGAATTTCCTGACATTTAGTTCAATCAGCCACATTTTTTACCAGGTAGCGCAGGAACTGCATTGGAATGGTTGATATACACGTACTACGCCTGTAATCATTTTATGCAAGACAGAGTTCTTGCAAGAGCCAGAGCAGTTATGGGACATTCAAGCCAATAAGTCAGAAGTAGCATTAAACATTGAGAAAGTACATTTTTTTTATGAAGCTGGAAACCAAAAGCAATTGATTAGTACATTTATCATGTTCCTGACTATAGCATTATTTCGGTGCAGATTTTGGTTTTTGTCATGTTCACGCGAGAACACACGCTGTGGTATCAGCATTAGAGATTGTCGTCTGAATACATAGTGGCAGTGTGAGCCACACGAAAGGCATGCATTTGCCAAAATGTGCACAACGTGGCCATTGCACTTATACAGGCGTGCCGTGCGATGTGCATCAGCCTGCTGCTGGGGCGAACACATGCGTGCGCATGTTGTAGGTCCGTGTGCTCAGACTTGGGCACCTTAGCACGGTTGAAGTCAGAGAGCCGTTTGCAGTGAAGAACTCGAATGACGTTACGCAGACTCTGCACTGCCTCCAGGGTGGTGCGTATGGCTTTTCAGTCGATGTTGAAGACCTTTTCTATTCTGTGCCGCACTCGGAGCTATTCAAAATCGTTAGAACCTGTATTGAAACGAACGCAGTTCTAGCGTTCGAGAGGGCCGCAGGCGTATATTTAGATAACTTTATGACGTTGTTGGAATTTTATCTTACCTCAACCTTTGTATCACATGATGGCAATCTTTACGTTCAGCGACAAGGGATCTGCATTCGCTCTTGTGTCGCTCCAGTGCTGTGTAACATGTTCTTATCGTCTTTAGACACTGCCTTAGCTCAAGCAATTGACGATGCAAAGGTGCTGAAAGTCTTTCAGTGCGTGGATGACTTTTTATTCATTTTAAACGCTAACCCTCTGACGACCACCACTAGTTCAGTGGATGATGTTTTAGCACTTTTCAGACAACATGCTAACGGCCTTTCGTTTACGCATGAGCTTCCCAGTGACAATAAATTGCAGTTTTTAGACTTGAGTATCATGTTCTCGGAGCGACACGTGTACTGGGCGTATCATCCACGTTCGCGCGAAGAGCTTTTACCTTTTGATGCAGCTCATTCTAAACTTGTAAAAAGAGCCATTGCAACCATGTGTCTCGAGGGAGCGCTAGTGAAATCTTGCCATCACAGGATGCAGGTTGAATCAGGTTAGGCGGCTGCATTCAGCTGGCTATCCTAACTCTGTCATTGTATCCGTTTCGGAAACCCTCCTTCAAAAGTTCAAGGGCAAACGAAAATGCAGGCAGCCGAGGGATAAACGACCTATGGTTGTTCCATATGTTCATAAGGTAGCGCACAATCTTAAGAACGTGGTGAACAGGTACAATGTGTCTGTTGTTTTTCCTGCGCCACGAAAGCTGGCTGGCCTATGCCCACGTATTTCTAAAACACCGAGTGCCTCCACCTGTGGAAAAATACACGCTTCGATGTATGTGGTTTGCGTAGTGGGTGTGGTGTACTTAATCCCACTTAGTTGTGGCCGGGTTTACATCGGCCAAACTGGACGGTGTTTGAACGTGAGAATTAGAGAACATGAGCTTTCAATTCGAAATAATTCCGGAGCACATTTGCCTGCGCATTGCCGTTCCTGTTCTTGTGAGGCGAGGTTTTCAAGCGTTTTTGTCCTCGCAAAAAGCCCAGATGCTCTGGCCCGTGAAATAATGGAAGCATTCTAGATAAAGAAAAAAGGTGACTTGTATATAAGTAACACGTCAGTCGTCTTGCGCAAGTCTGAGTTTGATTTTTGCGCTTCGTTGCTTGATTAGATATGCCGGTTGAACGTCCTCAGTTTATGTCTGTGGTCATGTGACTAGGTGAAGTAGTGTGCTCTGCACATGCGTGTGCGGCTATATATTTCTTGCGTTTATCCTGCAAATAAATCAGTTGCGGGTTGACGCTCTTTCTCTGTGATTTTTTCTTCCTGTGGTGCTTTAGGCGTCTAGAATTACCCCTCAGTATGACGAACCAACTAGCCCAACAAGAAGTACTTCTAAGCTACTAAGTTCGCCAAAGCTGATGTTCAATGTAGCCAAAAAGCAGCCATGGTGCCAACCTGACTGTGATGTTGCCAGACAGGGATAAAGTAGCCAATTTGGTGCAAAGTAGTCACCAATGGCAATCCTGCACAACTCAACGGCAGGGACATGCATCTGAAACAGTTGGTGCATTTGCCATTGTTATCGTGCTAGACTACCCTGACTTTGTTCAATGTTGTAAACCCGCATTTGTTGATTTTTCTTTGCTATAAATACAGTGAAGTAAGAAAAACGACAGCTACCAAAGTGGCCGCCCGTGTACGTACTTCCTAGATACTCTCAGCAAAGATACCCTCTGCACCTGGCGCCTAGACGAGTGTCCTTCAGGACCCATTTTTGGGTAATAAAATTTCACCACCACCACCACCACCAATCATCATCTGTATTCAGGAATAAAAGAGTGCTGAAGACTGGAGATTGGGCTAAACAAAAACGGTGCCTGCCGATAAAATGTATTCGTGTCGACCAGACAATATACTTGCGGCGCCAAAAAACTTAGGAGAAAAGTTAACGTCATTAAAAAAAATGCTCCATGCCCCCCCCCCCCCAAAAAAAAAAGGAGGAAAAAAATTTTCAACTGGACATATTTTCTACAGATGTGCATTTTCTACGGACATATATTTACTACTTTTTATTATCTGTTGCAGACCGTGCAAATACATTTGGTTATTTTGCAAGTCAAAGCGTGCAAATTTTACAGTTGCGAGCCAGTGTTCTATCTATTTATATTTATATAGGCACACTTTCGTCCTTCGAGCTATATTATTACCCAATCATGTCGTACCAACTCGCCCATGCGTGAACTTATTAAATGCGAAGCATTTCTTTGCGAACCAAGGACACTTTGATGGTTCATGTCTGTCCATCCGTCCGTTCATGAGCCTATGACAGGGTTTTCATTCTGTAACTTGACATATGCCGAAATTAGCGTATTATATGGTAGGGTGGGTGACGATCATAACTGCCACGTCGTGACACAATAAAAAATGGTGCACAGCTTGCACTTGTGTCACAAGGCTGGAACTATTAGCAGAGCTAGTATTCGATCTAGCTGAAGTTTGCTAGTAGCGCCAACCTTTTGCTCGTATATAGTTGGTCCCAGACAAAAAGGTACAACTCCCTGCTAAACTGTGGGAGCAGATTACGGTATCACAAATTCCAAGAAACGTTCACCCACTCTACAATGTAGGCCACCGGGCTGCTAGGGCTCGGTCGCTCCTAAGTTCCGCTGCTATACCCCCCTGAACTTGTGGTGTTCGTTTTGACGCAGCACAGTATCCTGGAACAGCCAATTTCGTGGTTGTGATCACTGACCTTGATGGTTAACTCCTCACGGCACCATTCCTTCGAGATACCACGCCAGCCAGGGCTGAGCAGGCTGCTATAGCACTGGCCGTGGCTATTCTCACGCGCACATGCATTTTCACTGACTCTCGGGCTGCTGTACGAGCATTCATGACGGGGTCGATTTGTGAGCAGGCGGCCCACATTCTTACCAAAATTTCAAATAGCACTGCAATCGATGGTCGCATCACTTGGTTTTCTGTCCACATGGGTAAAGATGTCCACACTGTTATCCCTAATGCCAATGAGTCTACCCAAGCCCGCGCACACGCACTGTCCCACAGTGACAGGAATTCGGCCTCTAATTTGGGGAAAGGCATCCAGCAGCTTGATTCCCTCCTCACCTTTAACGAAATATGTAAGCACTATCGATTGTCTAGGCGCAGCTTCCCACTCCCACACCCGCAACTTTCGAGGGCTCAGTCAATCACTTTACGAATGCTGCAAACCGGTACTTACCCGTCGCCCTTAGTTTACAGTAAGTTTATTGACAGCGTAAAGACTCACTGCCCTCATTGCGATTAGAGACAATGCATGTTATCCCACATGCTCTGGAAATGAACGGCGCTGCGCGATGGTGAGCCTCTCAGCACAGAGGACGCCTGGAAAGCTGCAATCATCAGCTCGAACCGGGAGGTCCAAATTCGGGCTGTCCTGAGGGTCCGCAGTTTGGGGGGGGGGGGGGGGGGCATGCCCTTCCTGTCCCAACGTGGGTGCGGCACGCAGCGCCGACCCACCTTCTTGGTGGAACCGGCTCAACAAGACAATTTATGAGTATATTTCGTTGACTGACTGACTGAGTACTAAGTATGACAATGCTTGGCTATTCTTCACCATTTTTGATCGGTTCCCCACACCATACGCACGTGCCACGTGGTTCCGGCAGGAACGTATGTCGCGTAACTATTCACACAAGGTTACGGGATTTTAGCTACATGAAGAGCTTTATGCGGTTCTTGTCCAGAAAATATCATGTGACCAGTCACATAATGGTATGTGATTTTAGTCACGTGACAAGCTGTTACGTGGTTCTTAGCGAGAATATCTGATGTGACTCGCTGTTACATCATTTTGGCGGGAACGTGCCATGTGACAAGCTGTCATGTATGGTTGAGTGATTTTGGTCACATGACTTGTTGTCACGTAGTTCACAGCGGAAACATGTCGCATGAGTAGTTACGTAGGTTCTGGCGGGAACATGCCACGGGGCTAGCTATTCCACAATGTTGATTGGTTTTAGTCACATAAATAAATGATACGCACTTTTTAGTTACGTAAAAGTTACGCGTTTCATTCACGTGCCAAGGCGTTACGTGATCGTGCGGGAGTTTAGTCACGTTACTTGCTCTTACACGTGGTGTTAAACGATTCTTAGTTCCTTAACCATTTCCTACATAATTTTAGTCCTGTGCGTATAGTCGTTACGCGATGTTACGTGACTTTTAGTCATCTATTATACTCGCCCGTAATATTTATTGTATTCCACAAGGGACAGATTTGTGCGCGTGTTGTAGGACAGAAGCAGTAGTTAAAGAAGTTATGAAGAAGTTCTTGATTTTTTTTTTTTGCCTTGAAAGCACACCAGTACATTCTCTACGCACATTGTATTAGACTGGTCACTAGCAACTGGAAGCTATCGGTCCAAATATTCTTCGTATTTTTATTCTTTTCATATAAAGGAAAGTTTCTCTGATTGATTGATTGATTGATTGAAAAGAGCATGAAGTGATCGCGTGTACCGGTTCATGATGATGATTATTTTTTGGTGCTACCAGGCGCAAAAGAAAGCTTATAGTCTCCGCTCTTAATATCATTACATGCTTGTCGCATGCGTCATGGAACCCTTTGCCACAGCGGCGCGTGGCGCATACCTTTATAACACGGCCCATGGTTTGCGGATATGTGCCGCAGGTGATTCAAAGTTTATATAGGCTTAGAAGAAGGAAAATACACTGCGAACTTTGTGAGACACTTTGCGTGGATTGAAGACACGCCGTTTGTATTGACTGGTGGTTTTACTGTAACACACAAACCCCTACATCTGTACTCGTACAGCTCAGCAAGCCATCGTCTAGCGTTTCTCGTGCCCGCGACTCGGCGCATAATGAAACGAGGAGAGGTTACATGCCACATTCGTTGCGAAATTTGTCTTTAACATTACTGAAAAGAGAAGATGACGCTACAGGCAACTGCGGAGTTTTTTGAAGAGAACAGGATCCTGCGAGCCGCCATTCGTCGCCACTCTTTATTCGTCACATCTCAAGGCGGAAGCTTCAAGTGTTCAAGTAGGGCGGCGGCTGAAGGGAAATGTGGCAGGCGATTGAAGTGGTGTAAAAATTCTCGTGACCTACGACTCTCACAACGCCATAGCATGATGTCACGTGTCGTAATTTTGACATCTTGTTGGTCATGCCCAGTAATGATTTCATATCGTGGTTTGCTCTAAGGTGGGCTAATCCAGGAAGAAGTGGAACATCGCACTAGGTGCAAAAAACGTCGACGAGGGATGAGGGGGGGGGGGGTAAATTCATTGACTGAGAACGTCACGGTAGTTTGTTTCGTGTCTCTCACACTGCCGCTTATCAAGTCATGCGTGAAGTCTGGTCTTCGATTGTCTGCAATATGCAGTGTGCAGCAGGTATTCGCCATCCAATGTTATAGAAAGTGCAACCCACTGCGAATTTTTATTTTAATATTATGCCTGCCTATGGCTACAGAAACCGCTGAATATTTCCAATTATCGCATCGAGGTCAACCAGTGATTCTATAGTTCATCATAACACCACTAGGGGATAGTCACAGCTTCACGAAAAAGCCCTGCCACGAGGAAGCCCTTGGCCGCACAGCATGCAGCGGCGGCCCTGTAGATTCTTTCCTCAGCCGATGCAAGTGCTCTGCAGGCGTTATTCTTCGCTACATTTTCTTGGTCTGGTGTTGTCGGTTACTGATTGAAATGAATGTTGGGAAGAGCGAGGTCAAGATGAATCGATTTTTCCTGTCAGGCGAGAGCATGCACCCCTGAGGGAGCCAAGAAATCCGACGGGAGACCTGGTAATGGCCGGCTGGGGCGTAATTGTCTCGGCTAGGACACGTGGCTGCTTTGTTCGGGAGGCGGTGGGCCAATATTTTCGGGCTGCTCCGCAGCTGGCTCGCCAGAGCTGCACGATCTAGATACAGTTGCGCTGCTGCGCTTGGCTAACACGCGTCTCTACGAGCCATTTGACGAGAGCTCGTCTTTGGATACATGTAACGGCGGCTGTTTCTTACGGCTTACTTACGAATCGGTTGACACAAGGGCAGGGAGTCGTGTTCGATCGTGATGCTTCGTTGAACTTGTATTTGTTTTATTGCTTAAGGCGACATTTTAAATAGTGCCCCGCCGCGGTGGTCTAGTGGCTAAGGCACTCGGCTGCTGACCCGCAGGTCGCGGGCTCGAATCTCGGCTGTGGGGTGCAAGTTAAAGAACCCCAAATGGTCGACATCTCTGGAGCCCTCCGCTACGGCGTCTCTCATAATCATATGGTGGTTTTGAGACGTTAAACCCCACATATCAATCATATCAACATTTTAAATAGTGCTGCAAGAGCCTTTGACGTATGCTGAAAGCAAGAGTTCGAGGTCGTAGTGGCTTGCTGTGCCCGGTGTTGTTAGCCTGGCAGCCAAAATGCCGCCCTATAAAAACATAAAAAAACCCAAGAACAAATACAGCAGAAATTCATGTGTGTGGGGATGGCCGAGGGGGTGCGCATGCCACATTTAGCCACCTCTGGTACGCTTGCATATACAGTGAAGTGTGTTAGGTAACAACTTCAGCATTTAAAAAAGAAAAAAAAAACGCAAGAGCAGTGTGAAACAAATGCATAGTAGCCTGTTTGAGAAAAATAACGCTATTTCCAGTTGCCTCCGCTCAATCTGCATATAACTAGTGGCACTTTTCAGTATTTTGGGATGAATTTAATAATAGTGATGGAATAGGTTGCACACGTATAACAAACACTGTGACGAAAAATGGCGGGACGCTTATTCAAGATTTCAACGCGACAGCGATATCAGGCCGTAGTGTGTACTTCAACCACATAGTGCATACTTTTTAGTGCATGATGCTACTCTAGAAGTTTATTTGTGGATTATGTAATGGATAAAGTTGAAAGTGGCTTGTGTCGGGGAAGCGTTCGCATATGGCTGCATTCTTTGTAATGTGTTGGGACTCCGGGTCCGGCCGGTCTCGTTTTCGGTAGCTGGCCCCGTCGCAGGATCCATCGTCCAACAATTCAGCGAGAAAAAGGCGCCCGAACAAACGACAGAGATTTATTTACATGTGGAGAAGTGATCAACTGATCCCAAAGAGAGAAGAGTTACAAAACGTCTTCGGCATTTTATAGCGCCGCGTTGCCGACACTGGGCGCACTGTCCGCATCGTCAGCCAATACGGTGGCTCCGGCACCTCGGCCACGAGAGAGGGGGAAACACACCTCACAGCACATGGAGTGGCACAACCTAACACGATGTTCATATATGGTCACGGCGCCCTAAAAAATGCCCTAACATGGTCACGAACGCACAGCAGATTCCGGAGTTCTCCCGGCGAGAGGAGGAGCCTGAATGGGGAGGTGGGGGTGGACGGCACAGTCGGTCGAAAACCGGTTCTCCCCCAAACTCCTCTTGCTTGGTTCCCTAGGGCCGGTCGTAACAGTCTCTCGCGCGGGGGGGGGGGGGGGGGGGGGGTAAAGATCTCGATGGGCTGAGGTTTGCAGCCACTGTCCGGAGAGATAAGCGCCGGCAGTCGGTTTGGTGACGACCGTCTTTGATGAAGTAGAGGGCACCACCTGCTTCATTGCGGGCTCAACAGACATCACATACGCACATGAAAACACTATTCAGCCGATGAGCGCCGGACAATTCCGCCAAACTCCACCAGGCAATTTTCCCCTTTAGCTGATATTAAAGGAAATACACAATTTATTCAAAATGTTACTCATACGTTAAGGTGACACAAAACAACAACACTGGAAGCACACCGAACCCGAAACCCTGGATAGCCGTGTCTTCAACGTTTTCAAACAAGTACACCTAAAAGAGTAAAAAAACAAAACAATCACTAGCTCTTGTCTAGGTCAGGAAAAAAAATGCCAGAGTTC
>NW_023608641.1:0-29519 GCF_013339725.1 Rhipicephalus microplus | reverse complement strand
GTGATTACTTGGCACTATTCCAACAAGTGCGGCCAAGAGAACAAATTGTAGCGCGTTCATACAGACACATGTGCGTACGACGTTATACCTGTGAGTAAAATAGCTTCTTCGTATCTAAAAAAATCGCCGCCATATCGGCAAAGTGATTGATGTTAGGGCAGCTTGCTCGGAGGTGGATGGAGCGTTTTTTTTTTGTAAGGCCGTTTCTGGTGTAAGGCTTGTTAGCAAGCCGGCGTATGAGAGAGAGATTGTGGTTATATCAGAAGAAAAGAAAAGAAAGGTGCCGACCCGTAACTGTCTCTCCTTACGAGGACACCTCAACAGGTCAGCAGAGGAATGGGATATGGGGAATAAAAGATATAGAGAGAAGGAAGGAGGGATAAAAAGAATAGAAGGAAAATAGACGGATAAGAAGCCGCCAGCCAACGAGAGGAAAAAAGAAGGAGATAGGAAAGTGGGGATCCGGTCGAAGCAGTCCAAGGGCGGGGTGCCACAATGCGAGAGCTGCACGGCATCAGGAGACCGCGGAGGGCGAACCAGTCGGCGGGAGCTACGCTGAAGTCGGAGATCGCGAGGGCACAACCGTCCAGCTTGAAATCCTCCGAGCGAATGCCGGCGTATGATGGGTACGTTGCAGGCAGTATTGCCAGGACGTTCTGCGGCGGGCAAAGCGCAGTGTTGGCCATGTAGTTCGGCATGTTAACCACCTGACCCTTGATGTCATACATGCTTCTGCAGTGAGTCAAATGCCTAACGCTCACAAATTGCAGGCATGGAGCCATCAGACGTCCTTCAACAGTGTTGAAAGCAGACAGCTGAGAGAGCTTGGCAGGATATCGGTACCAGTGTGTAACAGTAATCGCAGGAACTTGGCACGTGCTGCCAAGCCTACGAAGCGACGACAATGATAGGGACGTAGTAATCGACATCCAACGTGGGTCATCGACAACCAAAGCCTTGGGGGGCGACGCACCATCTAGTGAGCATATTTAGAAACACCAGAGAGGCAACCGGAGTGGCCACCATGGAAGTGCACACTAGTAACAACGGTGTACACGCCGGACAAGGCGAGGTTTAGTCAAACATGTGGCGAAAGTTCGCGCGAAAACGATTCAGAAGCTATTTCCAGTGACATCTCTACGTGGAGTTACGGAAGTTACCATTGATGCGTGACTATGGGTGAAAGAAACAAATCCTAATATTGGAATACCATGTTTAATTCAAAGTCAAAGCAATCAGTATGTTTATAAATGACTTTTTTCTAAAACAAGGATATATAGGAGTAATGAGCAAAGACTTTATGAGAGTGTTTTATTACTCTGAAAAGTCTTTTTGTAGCACCCTCTAGCCACGCTATGTTAATCACAGGGCAGCCCTTGCACTGCATGGAAAGGCACCCTCGTAAAATTCGTCTCCTATGACGCATCCCTCCACGTCTATGAGTGTTCCGCACTTGAGATCTTTGCTGAGCACAAAGTTGTGAGATGCGTTTAATCATTGGTGAACCTCTTGAGTGCAGGGTTCAACAGGCAGCGAACGATGCGGATTACATTTAACGCCGGGTGCTTTCGTCGCTACCTGCGGGGTTAAAAATGTGTGGTGCAAGGATGCAGTAGCGACTAACGTATGTCTGGTGACCCATGTTTTCTAAAAAAAAAAAAACAAGGACAGTGTTTCGAAATTCAGTGCTCACTAGACTTTCATCGATCCAGATTTTTGCTTCCCCGTTTTCTTCTTGAGCATGTAGTGCCTACTAATAATCGCGTTATCAGGGAGGAGATCGCCAAGTTATCTATCACACTACAATTTGCATGTCTACATTCGCATACGTAGCAGTAATTTATCGGAGCATAACGCAAAATTAAAAGATAATGTAAGACTGACCGCAGAAATTTTGTGTCTATTACCACTGCGTGCAGTGTAATATATTTGAGTTATTGTGACCATTGAATAAAACTGAAACGTCAAAAACTTGGCGTGGCAAGGCGTCATTTCTTCCTGTTAAAACTTGACACACGCATTCTGCGCTCTAAAAAACCTGCGTAGGTGTGAGGCAAATAAGCAACGTTGTAGACATTCCAAGGTATATGCTGCAGGTTGCTTTGTTTATCTGCGGAAGATGCCATGCACGCCGAACAAAACTTCTTATGAAAAGCTTCCTTTTGAAACCGACGGAAAGTGAATGGTAGTACACGCAAACATCACTATCTACTAATAAGTCGGTAACAAAATAGCTGGCTTTGACTTTGAGCACACTCGTGCAGGACTCGTCGGCGATCACCTTAGCGCGAGTCCTCGGCGATCAGGAGCCTACAAAAGGCAATTTGACATGGAATTTCGCACTAGAGCACACAAATTGGCTTTTCTTGTTTATCAGCCATTGCGTCACACCCTAAATCACGTGAGCAGCTCATCAGCCACCATTTTCAGAACGTATGGGCTTCTTTGGAGCCTTTGTAACCAGTTGTATTTACATTGGACAGGGCGCGATCGTAAGGAGCTTGCCGAGGAACCTCCTAAAGAAAGAATTGCAGTAGGTATTCGCAGCACGCGCCTGACCTGGCTTGGGCCAGCGCTGGCACTGCGGAACTGCGGGCGCCAGATAACGCCAGCGGCGACGTATGGTGCGCTCAAGCATTTTCTGTGACTTGCATGCTTTTCATTTCGTTCTAGGCATGATCGTTTCCGAATTGCTATGCGGCGTTAGTCATGTGGGTTTGTTTTGTGCTGGCACATTTATTGCATTCTCTACGCTGGACTTGGCCGCTGCTTTGTGTCGGTAATAAAACTCTTTGTGTACTGCGAGCGCGTTTGTTTCATGGCAGTCTCCGGTGTCGAGTGAACCTGCCGCCTCGACTACCAAGCCAAATGACGCGCACACAGCGTGCTCAGATTGGAACCCGAACGGTAAGTAATGCTTCTGTGTTCCGTCTGCTAGTCCGAATTATCACTGACCACCATGCGACAATGCGGTAAACGATTTGATTGATTGATATGTGGCGTTTAACGCCCCAAAACCACCATATATGATTGTGAGAGACGCCGTAGTGAGAGGCTCCGGAACTTACGACCACTTGGGGTTTTTTACCGTGAACTCATATCTGAGCACACGGGCCTACAACATTTCCGCATCCATCGGAAGTGGTGCCGCCACAGCCAGAATTCGATCCCGTGACCTGCCGGTCAGCAGCCGGAGTACCTTTGCCACCACGGCGGGGCAATGCGGAAAATGAGCGAGAAACCAGTGTAGGGTCCAGGAAGATAGTGTAGGCTAATGTTGAGTCCAACCACATTTGGCACAGTTTACGATACGATAGCAACATGGTTGTGATTCAGGCACATGTGTGCTTGAACAGATGAGATGGTAATTTTATGGTCATGTTCAGTTGTATATTGGAGTCTTCGCTGAGAAACATTTACTTGAATAACAAAAAACTAGTAAGCGAAGATTTGATATACATCAATTTGCTCTAACTTGATTTGAGATTTTATCTTCATTGTCATAGCCACGCCCGGGCCTTGGCTCCGCGTCTTAAGCTATAGCTGTCTTCTGGAAAAAGAACCAAAAAATCACAGCATATCCGTGGTGTGAATGATGAGTAGGGTGAAGCATAAGTCAGTCTGTCCGTGCCTCCGTCCGTCCATTCGTTCTTGCTCCCATTCATTCATGCGTCCGTCAGTGCGCCCTTCCTTGTGTTCGTCCGTCCGAGCGTTCGTTTGTCCATCTGTCTGTCTGTCCGTCCATCCTCCTGTCCATCCGTCTGTCCATCTAGTGAACACTTCAAGTAATGCCATCTCGCATCTTTTCATCATATACAAGTACCACCATCCAGCGGCCATTCTGAGGGCCAAACGAGAGATGGCCACTACAACATACTATACACACAGGATGCACAGCCCACTGTGTTAGGGGCCTCGTTCCTATAGAAACTTTTTACATCTAAGTGGGGATGCACATTCTCTATCACCCACATTACTTTGCGTGAAGACCAATATAGAAAATTAACTGGTCTACGTTTAAAATAAAAGGTAACTGAAGTATGTGAGCAGAAGAAGCCAGCTTTAGCTACAGGTTTAATATGTAAGCGCACTCGCTTTCCCGGCTGATATGGCTCCAGGTAAAGGGGCAATTGATCTTTCTAGGATATCGTTTTATTTGATTTTTTTTTACTTTTATGCAATAAATAGGCGCAGTTTATGTGATGCATAGGTAATGAGAAGTCCAAAGCAGCTCCTGTGTAGCAAACCTCTCAGTTTAATATTCATCAAAACTACTTGAAAAGCAAAATTTAACAGTGCTCAATCATACTAAACGAAGGCACGGTAACGCGAACCACAGTTGCGCGTCTTCACGGCGTTTATACTTTGTGTTGATATTTACGTAGGGTGCTTCCATACATTGTTGAGTTCATACGGAAGCGAGGTATTTCTCGAACAGCCTGTGCCAAATAGAAAACATCATTTCGTTAGCTGATGTATTCGAACTTTCCAAAGTGACTACTACAGAAACAGTACGTCACACTGAATAAATATGTCCGGAAGTTAACGTCCCAACGCGGAAGAGGCTGCAGTGGAGTCATCCGGGTAATACCAACCACCTGATATTCGTTAAATTAAAGCTGAAACAGTTTAGGAATTCTATAAAACTTCGTGGTTACAACGAAACGCCAACATTTGATATGTTTAATAATAATTTTTGTTGCAGCAGAAGCTTTAAAATACGCGAAAGAAAAGTTTATCTTGCTTCGTCTCGTAAGCGCACCGAGTATATGGGCGTGAAACCTGCGTCATGTTCGATTTATTTTAGTGGGGACGTGTCGCGTTGTGACAGGTTTCCGCCGCTCACTGTATCTGAAACAAGAAAGTGCTGTTGGTGTCACAAAGAATCAAGTAGGTACACTGCAGCTAGAAAGACGGCAGCTGAATTATAAAATCATGAAAACGACAAACAGTCGAGCCCAACGTGAACAAGCGCCTCTCGCCTCTTCTATTCTGGCCACCGTGACTAACTCCTGGCAAGCCGTTGCCGGAGTTAAGCGAGGAGGGGTGTGTTCCTATACTTACCGTAGATGGCTGAATAGACAGCTGAATGGCTCGCGACCACCTTAAGTCCCATTCCTATTCTCACGTAGCCGGCAAAATAGACAGCTTCGAGAAGACCGCATCGTAGACGATGCAGGCTACTTTGTTGTCTAAACAAGATGGCAGCTCTGCGAATAGCTGAAATAGATGAAATCTCTCCGAAATGGTCGTCTGCGCACAAACAGACGCTTCTCCAGACGGTCAATGTGAGTAAGGTTAAATTTTTTTTAGATTTTGATACAAAATAAGCCAGAAAATAAAAATATTACGTTTGTTTATTTCGGCCTTCTCTTCTCGACGCGAGGTGGCGTATAGTCGCGCAAAAGCCTTTCACACGTGTTCCAACTCTCAGACCGCATCGGCTCGGTGCTGTATTCTAAGCAGTCTGCGTAGCCTGTTTACGTGCTGTCTAAGAATTGAAACACAGCCGAGGTCATTGCCTAAGAAGACTGCTGTTGCAGATAAGATGGCATATCCTTGATGATCTCACCACGTTCCCTCAGCATCGCAAGAGGCCCTGCGGCCACAGCCTCTGTTTTTTTTAGATGTGAAGCAACTTGTTGACTTGCCAGTGTAACGCTGCCTCATCGTGCATCCGTACGAATGCACCGCAACGCGCTTCCATTTTTACAGGTGTTTGAGCCATGGCAAGTAGGTCACGCCGCAGCTGTGCGTTGAGGTCAAGCTCCCCTCGTAGCGTGTGCTGATGTGATTCTCTGCCTTGGCTGCCGAGCGCTCGCCGCAGCTGCCGCCTAATCCATTCGCCCGCAACAGCTGCCGCTACCACCACCCACTCCACTATCGCGACCATCGCTCGCCACACCACCGACTCGTTGTTTCACACTAAATAAAACTGACGTGCTTCACGTACACATTGAAACATGCCTGTGCGTGTCACCTCTTTCTCTCTTCACCCTTTCCACCACTCACAATGCTCGAGCACACATCGACTCCTAACGCTATTTCGGCTCGCTTATCTGCGATGGAGAGTATTCCAGAAGACAACGCTCCTTCGCCCTTCGAAACGACCACCGAAGTGATTTGGACTAACCCGCCCGTCAATTGCATTGCGAGGGTTAGCGAAGCCGATCGAGTTTGCGAACGGTGACGTCGCGCCTGCAACAACGACAAAGCGCGAGCCAGGGAAGCAGAACGTAAGCGTCGGCAGCGGAGGACCAACGACACCGACAAGGCTTGAGTCAAGAACACCGATAGCGTTTGTGCACAACACTACTGCTTCGCATCCCGACAATTGATTGATTGATTGATTGATATGTGGGGTTTAACGTCCCAAATTAGCATATAATTATGAGAGACGTCGTATTGGAGGGCTCCGGAAATTTCGACCACCCGTGGTTCTTT
Organism: Rhipicephalus microplus; assembly: GCF_013339725.1. Classification (NCBI taxonomy): domain Eukaryota; kingdom Metazoa; phylum Arthropoda; class Arachnida; order Ixodida; family Ixodidae; genus Rhipicephalus; species Rhipicephalus microplus. The sequence continues at coordinate 23,075 of NW_023608641.1, read as the reverse complement.
AACGCGCACCCAAATCGGAGCACACGGGCATACAACATTTTCGCCTCCATCGGAAGTGCAGCCGCCGCAGCCGGGATTTGATCCCGCGACTTGCGGGTCAGCAGCCGAGTACCTTAGCCACTAGACCACCGCGGCGGGGCTCGCATCCCGACAAGGTGTTCTTCAGGAAGATGGTGTGAGTTTTCCCAAAAAATGCTGCTTCGGTAAACATTCAAGAGCTCTGTTGTTGCTTTTAGCTGCCAAGCAGCTTATGGCAGAGTCAAATGCGGTATGCTGCGTGACTGCCCCTACTGCGCATGCGCGTTTCTTCGCCTCTCTTTTCTCTTTTACGTTGCCCCTCTCTCTCCTCTGGAAAACACAGGCCCAAACGTGCGAGTGCGTGCGGGCCTCCATAAATGGTTGTGCAAGCGGCTGTGGCCTCTCCCCTTCACACTATTCTAGGGTCTCATTTTCAGTATTTATTAATCAATTTCACATCAATCATATTAAAAAGAAGTCGGTCTTTAGTATCCGTGCGATATCAAGACAAATCAGTATTTTACACCTCCTGCATCGCTTTCACTGTACTTTGCATTTATTCATTCACATATTGACTATGGCATAATCGCTTGGGATAACCCCTATGATTGTTAATTTCATTTCTTCCAGCATGCGCAAAATCAAGCCATACGCATCATAACACACAGTTTTTCGCGTTCAGATGCCTTTAGCCTGCGTAATGAGCACAATATTATATCTGTTAACAAGTTAATTCAGTATATCGTAAGTTCATTGTTTTATAAGCTACACAATACCCAACTCTCTTTTGAAAATAATGAATGTAGCTCACTCAAGAAAACTAACACCATCAGGTTTGCTTCTAATCATAATTACTTGCTACCACACGTTCCCACTAACTACTTTAAAAAATCATCTAAATTCTCTACCATTCATCTTTGGAATAGTTTGCTGTTTCGACTGAAATTTTAGCCCTCATTTTCATTTTTCAAAACAACAATAAAATGTTTCTTTTTAACTCCTGATTGCTCACTTTGGCTATGATGTATAATTTTTTCACTTGTTCCGGTTTATTTTATGTACCTCTTTTTGTTTCTCGTGCAAAATTTCCACTGACTCTTTCAATTTTTGTGATTTTTTTATTTGTAATTGGTATTACTCCTGTTTGTCGTATTTTACTTTCCATTGCATTGCTCTTTTTATAATTTTTTGCATTGTGGCTTTCGGTTCACTGTATTCTTTAATTTTTTTTTCTACTTTTGCATGTTGCTGCTTGTTTTGCCTTCTACGAGTTTCTCATTATCACCTGCTAATCTTCTGACAATTGTTTTCAATTCCCTTTTGCTGTAACTGAGGGTTCCATTTTAGGTATTTATACTGTGGAACTGTTATCTGTATACAAGTGCTATGTAATCGATGCTTTGTAACTAATAAAAACTGAAACTGAATCACGTGTTGGTGTCGAGGAAGAAGATTCTGCTGACGCGCGGTGAACCCACGTGCCCCCGCATGGTGATGCTATGAATCCGCGTGGCGTGCTGCTACAAAAGTTCGGGATGAGTAACAGCAACAGAAACTACAGTGAATTCATGGTGTGTGGCCTTTTCAAAGACGCGTTCACATCAGGTAAGGTGCTTGCAATTCATCATCATCATCATCATCATCATCATCATCATCATCATCATCATGTCTAACTACGTCCATTGCAGGACATGGGCCTCTGTTATGTTTCGCCAGTCAGCTCGGTCTTGTGCTTGCTGCTGCCATTTCATACCCGCAAACTTCTCAATCTCATCTTCCCACATAACTTTCTGTCGCCCCCTAATCCGCTTGCTTTCTCTGGGAATCCAGTTAGTTACCCTTAATGACCAGCGGTTATCCTGCCTACGCGCTACATGCCCGGCCTATGTCTACTTCCTCTTTTTGATTTCAACTATGATATGCTTAACGCCGGTCTTCCCTGATACACTCTGCTCTCTTCTTGTCTCTTAAAATTACACCTATCATTTTCCTCTCCATCGTATGCTGCGTCGCCTCAATATTAAGCTAGACCCTCTTCTCCAGCACCTCTACTCCGCAGATAAGAATGGGCAAGATGCGGCTGTTATATACCTTCCTTTTGAGGGATAATAGTAATCTACCAGTCAAGACTTGAGAGTGCTTGCCGAATGTGCTACACCCCAATTTTATTCTTCGAGTTACTTCAATTTCATGGTTCCGCACCACGGTTACTTCCTGGTCCGAAGTAGGCGTATTCTTTTACAACTACAAGTGCACTATTACCTATCCTGGAGCGCTCTTCTCTTCCTAAGTTGTTGTACATTAATTTCGTTTTCTGTAGATTCATTTTGAAACCTACCTTTCGGCTCTCTTTGTCTAACTCAGTATTCATGAGTTGCAGTTTATCCCCTGAGTTACTCAGCAATGCAAAATCATCGGCGAAGCGCAGTTTAAGAAGGTACTCTTCATTACCCCTTATTCCTAACTCTTCCCATTCTAGGCCTCTGAAAGCCTCCTGTAAGCACGCGGTAAATAGCATTGTGGAAATTCTATTCCCTGTCTTACACCCTACTTGATTGGTATTCTGTCGTTTTTTTTTTATATGGAGAACTATGATGGCAGTTGATCCTCTGTACGTTTCTTCCGGGCTGTTTATATATGCTCTGTCAACGCCCTGATTTCGCAGTGTCCGCATGACTGCCGTTGTATCTACAGAATCAAATGAATATGTCATATTTATTTTTACAACGATTGCTGTATTTGCCAAGAAAAAACAAAAACCATTTCGGCATAGCGGTCGGGAGCGGTCTTCATTGGCTGTGCTATTAGTTACGTCGATCTCAGTGTCGTGTCCGAACACGCGCAACATTTCTGTGTTGTGAGTGACGTCATTAATCTCGTCGAAACCAGGCTGCCGAGCACTTGCGCATAAGTTTCTACTGACACCTTGCACGTGGAAAAGCCACGGACAACTCTAGTTGAGCGCCAGTAGTCGAAAGGTGACAGAGCTCGCGTTCGCTGGGCCGATGGTGCAGTCCAGAACCAAAAACAGGCCCGGGGGGCCAGTGCCAGCCGAAACTACAAATCGATGATCCTGCAGGCTTTCAAGTCGCACTAAATTGCGAACGTGATTGCGAGCGCCCGTGGCCGGCTGATCCTGCAAATCACGCCGGTGAGCTAGCTCGTCATGTGAAGTGCATGCAGCAACGCCATGATGCGGGCACAACAGCGTCCACGTGATGATTGCGTGAGCACCCGCTTCCGATGGTAGTTTCTTCAGCGGCTCTTTGGCTTTGGCTACGACGTCTCTGACTATCCGAGGTTCGAGAACAACCACTGTGATTAACGCATTGCGAAACAAATTTAACCACTGACTATACACTTCTCCATTACCGTCATCAGGACAGTCAAAACGTGTGGCATGTGAAATGAACCCTGGGGCAAACTAAAGCCAAACGTGTGTCCAACCTCATTAAGAAGCACGAACATGTGTCCAATAATTGTGAAGGGCTGCAGTACTGAATCGGATTCAAAGTACAGCTCAACACCGGGGCCTCACTTTTCAGTTTTTGCTGTTTGGTAATTTGTACGGAGTGCTTGGGCAGTGATCTTTACTTTTACGTTATGTAAATGCATCCATCAACAATATCCCGGATACAGCAGTTACAATATGTTGAGAAACACAGCGTAACGTAAATTTTGCTCTCACATTGTTCAAGCTCACTGAAAAAAGTTCTTCTGTAACTGAAATAGTACACTAAGATTTTACATCCTCTTGGTGCGCATTTCTTTTCCTGACATTAGAACACCTCTCGCCAAAAGGAAACAAAAGCTCAAACATGTTGCGGCGGGAAGTAGTTACAAAACACTATTATAAAAATATTACACGCCAAATATGCCAGCACGACGGGCAACTATTCTAAATAAAATGTCAGGTACATGCTCTCAGCACAGAGTAAAAAAACCGAAGTGGCTTATTCATAATCACAAAAACAGAATAAAAGACACAATCCATTTTTCCCACATCTCTTCTAGCTAACGTGAACATGGCTCACTATTGTAGACCATGCAATGCTCTTCACAAGGTAGCAAACTTTTTTACCACACCGCTATGAGATTAGACGTTATTACCAAAACTTTTTAGTGCCATAACAGGAGAGGTTTGATAATCTTACGTGACAAAGAGCACTATGCGACAGTGAAGTGCTTTCACCTGATTGCTTAACCATACAGCTTTTTGCAACTATTTTTCAAGCAAATATTTGCCACACTGCACCTGCCTACGTGTCTGAGATGGTAATGTAATCAAATTACATCGTATCATAGAAATTGTTTGTGATGGTATTGCGCTCATAAAATATTAGAGCGTCAGAAAGAGGGGGAACACACCGCAGCGCCAGTCTCACTATGACATCGCACATTCATTTGGACGCATTTCAACACCTACCTGCGCTGTACAGCACATCTGTATTGTGCCATATTAGATCCTAACGTCATAGAGCAGGACGCATAAGTTCACTCCACACAACGTAGCACATATATCATTTCTCGTGTGGTTAGTGTCAAATTGGCTAGCCCGACGAGAAACAAAAATAGTAAAGTTGTTGCTAAAGCTTATACCATTGCACTATAATAAAGTTTTTAAACTATGACCTGCTGTCAAGCGACAGTTTTCGCTGAGGACATATTACGGTGCAAACTTGTCAGATATGCCAGATGTGTGATAACACATACCTCCTAGAGTCAGTCTTCTAATGCGAATGCATATGCAGTTTCCTATTTGCGATTGACTGGTGCCATACATTGTGATCTGTGACAACTCATTCAGTGCAACATGGCACTGATTCGAACTTGACCTGAAAAATCTACAGTAGCTCAAGTGCTATTGTGATTTTCATATCAGCACAATGCCCTCTTTTTTGTAATAGTCATTTGATTTAATATATGCGGCCGGTATCACCATTGCGTTTAGTGGGTAATTCTTAAGAACGCTGCAAAAAATTATAAGCCTAGCTGAAAAACCCTTGAAGTGGTAGCCACATATATTTTGCTTAATTCGAATTAAAATTTATTGCGCAACACAAGAAAAATTGATCTGGAGAAGACCGGTGAAAATCGCCAGATTCCACGTGTTTTGGAAATCGATGTGACTATTTATAATATTTTTATTGAGCGAAACGTTACGAAGTGGCGCTGAGTATATGTACAGGTGCACGCACAGACATACGTTAAACAGCTCCATATGTTTCATATAACCAGTTGTTTAGAGTTAAGTAACGCTGTTAACAGCAACATTGCTATTAGTAACAACAGAAGAGGAAAGCTGGAAAAAAGCATTGGTACTCGCTAGGATAGTAGCCCTGTACACTGCATTAAAAATCAAGTTCAGCGAATGACAGTTAACTACAATTTACGTTAACCCGACGTTACGGCTGTATCACTGGTGTACATGCGTAATTTATAAAAAAAATTGATAACCAACACTGCAAGCACAATTGTGGTTTCCCCAAATAGTCTCTTTGATAAGTAGTTCCGAGACATTTTGGTCTGACTCTGTGGTGAAATACTTTATTGCAATACGGAATAATGGGTTTTGATTCCAGCTAGGACCCTTGCATTTATTCCTCGCATTCTTTGGTTCAACACTGCGAATGACAGCTATTTCTGAATGCTCATGCGTTCAAATTACCCGAGTGTATTCTCGCCGTTCCAGGGTATATGTAAAGTTGCAATCACCTATGGCTCGCACACGCATACCAGTGGCACATACCCACCCCTGGGTATCTGCCACGGTTCTACAGCGAAAGCTGTTACGAGATCGACAATCGGGTCACACGCAGTTGTTCGCCGCCGCTGCCGCGGGTGTCCGTAACCACATCGCACGAAATTAGAATAGACAGAAAAAAACCTAGCACCAATGACAAAGTGGGGCTGGAACCAGGGTCCACTGGATGCCTGCCCAGTATTTTACCACTGAGCCACACAAGTGCTTGAGAATTCTTCGCAAACTTTCCATAGGCAGACGTGGAGTCGGGAAAGCAATCGCGGTAATATGAAAGATAAAGCGTTTTGAAACAGCGAAGAAACAACCAGTCGTCGCATGATGCGAATGGCGTAACGAGTGGGTCGTCCTAGCCTCCAACCCATTACAAAAGCATGTTCTTTTTCCCCGAATAACTGTGGTGCAGAAGCACTTCAGCCATATTTCCTCTTCGCCGTCAGCCACTGCATGAACAATTGGCGCAACATTCCTTGCAAGTGTTTAGCAGATGCGACGCTTCTCAGAAGAACGACAAAAAATAGCACAGCGAATGCCGGCCTACTACTAAAGAACTTTATTATTAATGCCCTACTGGTTGTCAAGGAAGTGTGCTTGCAGTAGGTACACAATGAGTGTTTTGAAAGGCTCTGAAAGGCCGCTCTTCTAGCTTTCGCTGTGACTGTGCCGCGCCTCTGGCACAGGCCTGGTCTTTTCTTATCTTTTTTTGAAAAGTGTTTTTGTTTATCTTTTTTTGAAAAGTGTTTTTTGAACCCAACGGGATTGTGACATTATTCATATGTTGATCAGCACGTCAAATTTGTCATATGATCTTGCTCTCCCATACTAATTTTGGTTCACGCTGAGTTAAGGGGGTGATCACGAAAGCACCCAGACGTAAGCGAATCAATGGATAGATAGATAGATAGATAGATAGATAGATAAATAAATAGATAGAGAAAGATAGATAAAAAATAGATAGATAGATAGATAGATAGATAGATAGATAGATAGATAGATAGATAGATAGATAGATAGATAGATAGATAGATAGATAGATAGATAGATAGATAGATACGAAAAGTTCTTACAATACGCAAAGAAATGCTTCGTATTTAAGAACCCGGTAGTTAAACGTATCAGTGACTCCTGTAATAAGATCTAACCACGTGGAGAATTGTTAAACTGAACTCAAACTTTCAGTATGCAGAGAGGTCACTATCAAGGTGATTTGTTCAAGCTCTTTATAAGAAAGGTAGCAAAGAATCTACTAGAACAAATGTTATTTTATGATTCTGAAAACCGGTTAACTTGCTCGTTTAAAGTGTGACGAGGGGTTATTTGCCGTCGCACAAAGGTTATGTAACAGTGTAGTGTGTTAAAATGAATTTCTTAACTGAAAGCTAGTCATGCAGTGGTCGTTTGTTTTTGTTCGCGTTCACTTTGTCTCGTAAATTTCAACTGCTACATTCAGAGTCACACTTGCAATATATAAATGCATGAATCTGAGGAAAAGTTAGGTGAAGCTGCTTTACCATTTTCGCTCCTCATTTCGCTTTGTATTTTCTGTCTTTTGAACCTGTAACGTCTAAATGATTGATCCCACTAATAATTCATACAACACAAGTTCTCAACATTTATTATTGTTTGATAATGCTCTAGTGATGGCTAACAAGTCATGGATAAACGACGCGAGCTGCTTCTTGTAACGTTCTTTCTGATGATAGTAAACGGTGTGAGCCCTAGCAACTTGATATAAAAAGCTTGCGAACCCAAATCATTTGCCCACTTCTTGGCGCATCATGTCCACACTACGCGAAGTTATAAGGGCACCATCACGGATGTTTGAGCGGCATATTTAAATTCTTTGTTGGTATGGATGCAGCGATCGACGGAAGGTTTCTAACCAAATCTTTCACACACCGCCGAATAGCTGCCACGCCTCTGCCGGTGAAAAGGGTGGCCTAGTTTTTTATTGCTTGTTTCGGAGGAAAAATGTATGCATACTGCGCCAAGGCGTCGGCGCTGCTAGGGGAAATTCGGAGAGTGCAAATGTGCTTCCTACGAAAAGGAATAAGTGGCCACAGGTGTAGCTCGCTGGATTCTTTGCCTCTCGCTCGCGAAAAGTTTTAATGTGTCAGTTCACTTGGCATTTCGGCTAAAGTACTAATGACCGCTTGTGCAACGGGAAGTTCATGGCGGCGAAGCTACTCGCGCGTGCCTCGCAGGTAATACATCGCTGTTCACGCTCATTACAGCCCCAGTGGTGTTTAAAGCTGGGTTACTGCAACATCGCTCTCCACTAACGGCTAATAGTTAAACTCTGAAGTTATGCTTTCCATACAGTCATCCTTCATCATACAAATTTAGGTACAGATTCAAAAACTTTTTCACTTTATAATAAAATGTGCCATCATGTTCGCTTGCATATTGGAATATAATGTATCTCATGTTCATACGGAGCACAACTGTGTTTATTAAGCCGTTAAGGGACCGTGTATAGGTTACCTGACCTATGACCTTTGAATTTGAGTATCTGTGCTACACGCTTTACATAAATTGCTTATTAGAAGTTCAAACCAGCTCATCGTGAAGCACCGTTTCCTGGTGTAAATGCTTGCTCAGATACTACTCAGTGGAAAGAGGCATCGATTATCAGGCTCTTTGTCTCACAGCTCATATTATAAATGTGTTCTGTTGTGATAGGTGAGTACAAGAACTGAAACAAAGATACTACGGGAGGTACAGCGTGGAATATGCTACAACCAGAGACGCCGCGATAAAGTAAATATTTATTAAGGCGAACGTATATGTCCCAAAAAACGCGCAAATTAATCGTAGGAGTGAGCGCCATAAGGTTCTGTCACGCGTCAACGACGACTGATGCAAGTAATCATAATCAGGTAATGACATCACTATAGGGCGTTACCAGGACCTCACAGATTGCCTCAAAATTGCGATTTTATTGCTTGTTCACATGATAACATCACATCAGATCTTAGCTGGGCCGCTCACGTAGGTGCATCTGAGCTTAAGAATACTCGCAGTGCATCTTATTCATGAGGTAGTAAAAACTACGGCATGTGAATTGCTTAAAGTGTAGGGGGGGAGTTATTTAAAACGATCATTTAGGAAGAAAATTGAAAAGCCGATTTGCTTTCACTTTTCTGTTGTCCTTGGTGAATGCATATGAAACCCTGTGAGTTTTTTTTCACTACAGCTCACCTGTCAATGTATTTGTGCAGTTCACCGCATCAAGGGTGTTTGTGTTTTCGCAAAGCGCTTTGTCATGTCCCTTGAAGTTTGCAGCAGAAACAACCTACCTTTGCTCGAATGGTTCAAAGGGCAGGACACATATTCACATATTTTCTTGGATGGGCTTTTTATGGGAGCAAAGCTTCTATTTGACACTCCTCGCCCAAGCAAACTCTGACAGTAACCGCAGCAGAATATTCCAGAAGGTCATTTGTTCTGTTTTTAATGTTGGCCGTGGGATATTAAACTCGCTTTTCAATAAAGAATACACTCTGTACTCCTTTTTGCATCATCCCTCTTTCCTTGTCTGTTTAAAATCATGGTGATTTACACGTTGTTAACGCACACGTATAGACAAAATGGCTATATATTTTAAAAGGTTAGAATGAATAAATAAATAAACTTGATTGAAAGTCCAGCAGTTACGTTATGATGTGGTGGGGGGAAGAGGGGAGTGTTACTGCATATAGACCAATCAGCCTAACTAATGTTGACAATAAAATATTGATGAAAATATTGGCCAGAAGACTCCAGACAGTTACAACAAAACTGGTTGGGTCTCACAAAACTTGTGGCATTAAGGGAAGAAAAATAGTGACCGACATAAGCATAGCACGATCAATCCTCGAAAGTTATGACGCTATGCATCTCAATTGTGCCATGCTTCAAATTGACCTGGAAAAAGGCATTTGATCACGTGAACCTAGGGAGTTTGAGAACACATGAACGTACGGAGTTTGATTAGCGACGGAGTGCGCCTGGCTTACACAGGATGCACGACGAGATTTGTAATAAATAAAACTGAGCGTAGGCGTATACCTGTGCTGCAGTTCATGAGACAGGGGTGCCCGCTATCGCCCCTTCTCCTTGCTATTTTTATTGAACCTTTTTGTTTAATTATAATTATTAACACTGCAATAAGCGGCTTTAAATTGCATGAAGCTGAGGTTAGCCTCCTTGGATACGCAGACGAAATTGCAGTTTTCCGTACAAATTAAGAGAGCATAATGCATGCTGTAAGTGCCGTGAAAACTTTTTGCCAGGCGAGTGGTATTCCAACGAATCCACAAACACAATGATCGACGTCCCTTCGACCAGCGCCGCCCTTTCGCATACGTGTGTACGTGTTCACTCATTTAACACCCCCTCCTACAACCACGTTAACCAATTTAGCCATCGACCCAAGTAAGTCGCAATTTAACACCCCATTTCACAACCACGTTAACCAATTTAGCCATCGACCCAAGTAAGTCGCACTTTAACACCCCTTAACCAATTATATGGTCCGCATCCTCCTCAGTGTTCCCCCGAGGGAAGCTGCGGGCAATTTTTTTTTCTCACAGCTCATTATATACATGTGTTCTGTAGTAATAGGTGAGTACATGAACTGAAACAAAGTTACCACGGGAGGCACAGCGTGGAATATGCTACAACTGGAGACGCCGCGACAAAGTAAATATTTATTAAGGCGAACGTATATGTCCCAAAAACGCGCAAATTGATCGTAGGAGTGTACGCCATAAGGTTCTGTCGCGCGTCAACGACGACTGATGCAAGTATTCACAATCAGGTAATGACATCCTAATGTGGCGTTACCAGGACCTCACAGATTGCCTAAAATTGCAATTTCGTGATAAAATCACATGCGATATTAGCTAGGCCGCTCACCTAGGTGCATCTGAGCTTAAGAAAACTCGCAGTGCATCTAATTTATGAGGTAATAAGAAACCACGGCATGTCAATTGCTTAAAGCGTGGTTGAGGGGGAATATTAAAACGATCAATTAGGAAGAAAATTGAAAAGCCAATTTGCTTTCACTTTTCTGTTGTCCTACGTGAATGCATATCAAACCCTGTGAGCTTTTTTTCACTGCAGCTCAACTTTCAATGTATTTGTGCAATTCAGCGCATCAAGGGTGTTTGTGTTTTCAAAAAGCGCTTTGTCATGTCCCTTGAATTTTGCAGCAGAAACGACCTACATTAGCCCGAATGGTTCAAAGGGCAGGAAACATATTTTGTTGGATGGGCTTTTTATGTGAGCAAGCTCCTATCTGGCACTCTTTGCCAAAGCAAATCCTGACAGTAACCGCAGCAGATTCTTCCAGAAGGTCATTGGTTCAGTCTCTAATGTTGGCCGTGGGATATTAAACTCGCATTTCAATAAACAATACATACTGTACTCTTTTGCATCATTCCTCTTTTTTGCCTGTTTAAAATCATCGTGATTTAAACGTCGTTAACGCACACGTATAGACAAATGGTTTATTTTAAAAAGTTAGAATGATGAATAAATAACTTGCTTGAAAGTCCAGCAGTTACGTTCTGATGTGGTAGGGGAAGAGGGTAGGGGAACAACCCGTTTTCTAACCCACCCTATATCGATGATGATAATGGTGCCTCAGGTGATGGCTAAAGTCCTTGGACCCAGGCGGCATCTTCAGCTTGCCGCATGGCCAAAGTTGGTCACCCAGCTGGTCGCTGGTGAGTGCCGCTTCCTAGCGGCAGTGAGGCTGATGCAGCCGATTCGCAGCAGTGACCGCAACCACGGTGGTGGCCGGCCACTGCCCTTGAGTGGTGGTAGCAGCAATAGCTTGCCTCAGAGATTGTCCCTGCTTAACCTGCGTCGCGAAGCGAGTGGCGGAAGCGACATTAACTCTCCCGGTACAGACCCAAATCAAATTTCTTTGGGCTTTTATCAGTATCCAATTTAATTTGCTCATTGCTGGCTGTATGTTGCCGCAAGTTGTTCGACACCCGCTGAGATCTGACGCGGCTTCCTGCTCTTATGAATTTAGGCACACCAACTGACAAGCAAACGTGCCATCCCAACTGCGAAACCAGCGCCACTGGGTACCTACCAGTGCCATGCCTGATTAGGGCCCAGTATGGCGCTGGTACCAGCGCTCCTAGCGCAGGTGCTGGAACGCTGGAGCTGCAGCTTCTCAGTAGTCTGCGCAAAATGGCTTCCCCGAGATAAAACGGGGGCGTTAATTTGCATAAATAAATAAATATAGAAGTAAAATAACGCGCATTCATAATAAAAATTTAGATATATATATATAAATTACAAAAAATAAAACACTACTTGACGGGATTTGAAATCGCTACCTCCTGATCTCTACTTGAGTACGCTACCCAATAGGCCACGCAGAAGGTGCTTTTTGGGTTGTAAAACGACTATTTATCCTAAGAACGCCCTGTTCAACTTCATGAACACAAGTCGCACAGTCAAGAGTGATACAATATTCATTTCCAAATAACAACTGCCTCTTGATTCGACAGTGACGAACGGCTTCCGGGCACCGAATTACGACCAGATATTAGCAAGAGCGCAAAGATTTTTTTAAGCATGTACATCTTAACCCTTAAAAAATTTCAAATTGACTGGAGGATATGTTATATGGATACCTGCAACTAAAAATCACCTAAGAATTGACCGATGCAATCAACTGAAAAAGTATGCTAGTATGTTAGTTCACTAACGCGTACAAAATTACCAACTCAAAATTGCGTGTTCTTATGTACGACTCAGAGAAGTACCGGCTCCTGAACTCAAAAAAGCTTTCGGTTACACCTCCCGTTGCTGAAAGCACGACCCATAGATCGTCGCCGCTCGTTGTGCGGGCACCACACACGCAGATGAATGATCGATTTAGGCTCAGGAATGTCTAAACTGTACTTTACAGTCATTCTTACACTTTCTAAATGTGCCTACCTAAAATAAAAAGCACCGGCAGCAGGTAAACCGACGCGGGCGGCATGATAGGCCTCGCTGCAGACAGGGCATTGCGTAAGGCTGCTTTCGAAGCAGCTGAGTTGCGATGCTTGAAGTTTCTGCATTTGAGCTTCGCAATATTTCTAACTGCTACCTAAACTGTACTTGAAGTAAGTGGAAGGTGAATCGATGCCAGATATGCATTTAAGGAGTGGCGATCGTTAGCGACAGCCGTTTTTCTGGCCTCCGCTGGCAGTAAACAGCGGGCGTGCCAGTGTACAGATATATGCAGTTATATCAATACCGACAATTACATAAAAACTGATAGAATTACCAATGCGATCCGCTGAAAACGTATGCCAGGGAGTCAGTTCACGAAGGAGTACTAAATTACCAACTGAAAATTTCGTGTTGTTACATATCAGTTGGAGAAGTACCGTCTAAGTGTGGCCGGCAGCTTTCGGTGACAGCCTGCGTAGCTGAAAGCGCGACGTTCGATCGTCAGCGCTCATTGTGCGAACGTCAACACAAGACAAAATAGTTGATTTAGGTACATGGATGTCAAAACTATACTTTACACTTATTCTCACACTTTAAAGTCGTGTGTACACGAAGCAAGAAGCGCCGGTATCATGTATACCAACGCGGCTGGCATGACAGGTTTAATGCTCGCTGGGCCAGGCTCTGAGTAAGACCGCTTACGTATGCTCGGTATCTGTTGACAAAATTACGTATGCTTGGTATCTGTTAGGGTAGCATCTCTCCCTGCCGTTAAATCAAGCGTTTTATATTAAACGACACCAAAACAAACCACGGCACACGCTGCAATAACATGCACGCTGCAGCTGCGCTGGTAGAAACAGTGCGTGCTCCAGTATTCACCAGCGCTTGCCAGTGAAACTTCCAGCGCTTGCAGTGCTTCGCAGAGCACACCAGCATCACAGCGGTTGAGCCAGCGCCCCTACCAGTGCGACACAGCTTTTTCCCAGTGCGCCCAGCGAAGGGCCAGTGATTACAAGCGTGTAACAGCGTCTCCAGCGTGTACCAGTGCCAAAAAACGTACTGGCATCACGCTGTTTTTGCAATAGGGATACAACGCTGGATTACGCTGGACCATGCACTGAAAAAAAAAAAGTGGAGGCTTTTTGATACAGCGGTATGGGGCAAGACACCAGATGAAGTCGACCAGGTTTGGACTTGCAACGTCCGGATAAGCTCCGTTTATTGAGTTGGCGGGCGCAAGTTCGCTCTAAATAAACTGTCGTATCAGCTGCCAGCGCTGTATTTGTTCGTTACAGTATTGTGTTCACGCATTTTCGATAAAAAAATTGATTTAGGAAGTAAGGAAATAACTGATTCAACTTAAGGTAAACAGCAGAAGAAAACATTCTGAAAGAAATTAACACAGATTGTAGACCGAGTTGTGTCAAACACAACAGTTTATATGCACTGCCAGCGCTGTGTCTGGGGTAGCTTTAGAAAAAGCGTTAGATATTAGCATGCGTCCTCAGTGTTTAGATGAATTCTTTAAGCGATGAATCTAGCACTTCCCAAGCTGCTAGTTCAACTTCATTTTTTTTCGAAGCAGCTGCGAATACAAGGCATGTTAAAGAAAACGGCAAGTTTAATTGTGCTTAACATTTACCAGAGTATGATGTTTCTTGCTTGCGAAGATCTAATTCTTTAAAGCTGTAAAAGTGTAGATATTTTTTAAAACCTTTTCATTACTATTATATTTAAGTGTAATGTGAAAAAATAAGTACATACTTGGTAGTTTGTGACATGGTGTTTGCAACATAGCATGTGTAGGTCGAGTTTACACAACTTTGAAGAAGCGTAGGTAGAGTATAAAACAAAAAAATACCTTCATAAAAGTCAATCAAGTCGTCACAAATGTACTTTCCACTGGGGCTTCAATAGCTGCATAGGCAAAAACGAAATAACGTTTTGTAACTATAAGGAAACATGCGAGCAAGGAAGCGGAGGATTGTTTAGCAGTCAGAAAGTTCTGGTATGATATTGCCACAGGAAATTACCATTGCTCCGCGCAACGCGGACGTCGGGAATCAGAGAAACGCTAACGGCACGACTACGAGCTACGAAGCCAGCCGCAATGCACGAGCCGGCCCTGCATGCGCACGGTACTCCGCCGAACTGCCAACGCGCGTGAAGAAGAAGAGAACGAAGGTGCTCGAGGCAGAGGCTCACGAGGACTACCGCCCTGGGATCTTCTTGATTGCTGTGCGTCGTTCACTTTGGGCACAAGTTCGCCCTTAATAAACCTTGTAAATTGAACATCCTTGTTTAGGCTGCTACATTTTCGTAGTCACCAAACGTATCATTTCTGATTAGAACCATTACACTGCACTGCGGCGGTACAGTCACATCTTCATCGACGATGCGCAGTGGAGTGGTGTATTGCTCGTCTGCTCGAGCTACCTTTAGAGCTGTTTCCGTCAAAAATGATACGCTTGACCTCTGAAAATATAATGGCACCATTTGCTTGCATAAAATCCATTCCGGGTATAACTTCCGGGTATAACAAAGTCACCAACGTAATTGAAACCTCGTAACTCACCTCTTGCGGCGCATCTGCCGAGAGGCGTAATAAGATGACCGCCTCCCGTACGTACTTGAGGTCCACTCCATTCAGTCAGAACTTTCCTGAGGCACTTCGCTAAATTGTAGCTTATCACAGAGTAATCCGCACTGGTATCGATTAAAGCCATGGGCTCTAGCCCGTCAATTACCAACGGCAAGTCTTAAGTTATCTTCTCACTACTGCACTTCTTTACCTGGAGACAGTCATCGTCGTCGTCACGCTGGTGTCGCAGTGGAGGATCTTCGTATTTTGAATCACCAGCGGCCTCGCCTCCACAGGTCACCCACTTCAGTTTCCCGGGTTTGGACTAGACAAACGTTGGCTAGGTGCGTTTGGAAAGGAACGTGGGATTGGCGAGCGCTGACGTAGAAGGGATGGTGACCGCGGTTGATGACGACGATGCAGGTCGAAGCTCTGACGTGAGCACAGGTATTCCTCGATGTCGGACGGCCTTTCGCCATATCGCGGACACGGTGCGTTGACCGCAAATCCTCGAAGACCAGCTTGGCGATATCGGCAAAACCGGTACAGATGGCTAGCCTCTCCCCAGTGGAAGTACAGGGGCCTACGTTCCGCATCTCACCATACATGGCTTTTCCGAGGTCTAATCTCTGTTGGAAGAGGTTGGCCATCTGTACCTCTTTTGCTGGTACAGATGATACACTGAGGAAAGAGATAGAGAGTTTTAAACTCGAAAAAAATAGAGGCGGTAAGAAGAGAACACGCACACACAGAAGTCTCAGCTCGCAGTCAGCATAATGCCATTAGTTGATATCAGTCCGTGTAGTGTGATGTCTTCAAGAAGTTGAGCTCCAACTTCTTCGTGATGACCTTAGAAGATGAGATTCCAGAATAGTTTCTGCTGTAATTGGTCGATGACGTATGTGACATGAAACGACTGCGGGAGATTTTCAGTGGGCCTTGTGTAGGGAGGGTCATCGCAGAGAGTGTGCTGTAATGTCTTTTCACTACCATACTGGTCACAAACACGCATCAAGCCTATTTGATTGCAAAACAAGAATGGCTTCGTGAATGTCAGTATTAGGCCTGAAAGATCAAACAGAGTGGCATCATTTTGGTTCTGAAAATGTAGTGTTCGGGCAATGTTGGTGCTGGATGTGATTGTGCAGCCAACTTGCTGTATTTCAACTTGGTAGGTATGTCTTATATAGCTCGTTCAAGATACAACACTGCGTGAGAATTAAGTGGCTGTCAAGTCACTTAGGTGAAATAGGCAATAAGCACGCCAACAATGCTGCTCAATCATGTCTTCAGAGCTCGAGACAGTATGACAGTAGTAATGTCCGCTAGAGGCACTACCCCTATAAAGGATCGACGCTGCAACGAACCACGAGTGGCCGCAAAAAAACTGATTTTCTTCGCATGAAATTTTCTGGAAACGCCGTCACATGGGAATATTAATAACGTTTTCCTATATCATTCATAAACGCTGCAGTGTGAACGTTTTATTACGTTTACAAAGAGGTAAACATAGCCGCAAGAAAAGAGGCACTGCACACGCAAAATTATATGAGTCTTGGGGGATGTAACGTCATGATGCAAATATTAAAATGACCTTCAGCTGTTACTAATTTCTCGGTATTTTGAAGAAGCACTTACATGCGTCATGATACGTGGATTACATGTAGCAACGGTGGCATGTGCAGCCAACCTATGCATATTTCAAAATAATAGTTAGGCTTTCGCGCGGAAAATGCGCAAAGCTTTATCAACACCTTCTGGGTTCTAATGCAATATATTGAAACAATTTTTTTTAGATCTGAAGCAGTGTAGAATATGGGTCGGTATTTTACTCTATTCGGTATTCTATTAACAAGGCCGGTGTCTCCAGAGCGCACTGAAAAGGTTTAATAAAGACTTAAGAAAAGACATCAGCAGCACGACGACGCAGCTCATCAGCCCATGAAGCTACGTGAGCCCTCGAGCCCTTGTTCAGGACAGTGAAATTAATTACTCTAGTGGAGACACCCCTGCTGTATATATGTGCCATGAACTATCTACACTCACGTTTCCGCTTCCTCACCCAACCGTTCATTTCTCGGTGCTTCTGAAGGCAAATTGATCATAGCCGAGTTAGGAGGCCTGCTTTAGGATATTCTCTTTAATATATCATTTTAGTAAGCTCTAAGTACATCACCTTAGCAGAACAATCATATTGAAAATAGTGGTTTGCTTGTACTTCGCGATCCTTGCTGATGCCTTGTCTGAGAAACTGAACATAGAGGCGGAATTGGGCACCAAATAGCATCGTGAACTTAAGCTGCCTATATGTTTAAATGTTTCCGCACTCTTTTAACTCAACAATTGATTCAACGACTCATGAACGCGTCATGCCGTTCTTTTAAACAACATGCGAAGAACCCAAGGAGAACGAAAACAAGAGCACAAGAAAGAACTTCACAAAAATAAAAAAAAACGCCAGGCCTGCGCGGACCGCCGCAGCACAGTCACTGCGAAAGCTAGAAGAGCGGCCTTTCAGGGCCTCTTTAAAGCACTCATTTGGTCACTACTGCAAGCACAGTTGCTTGACGCCCTCTAAGGCAATAATAAATATTGGGGACAGTAAATCGGCATTCGCTATGCTATTTTTCGTCATTCTTGTGAAAAGCATGGTGTCTTCTAAACACTTGCAAAAAATTTTGTGCCAATTGTTCATGCAGTGGCTGACGATGATGAGGAATCATGGCTGAAGTGGGTATGCACCGCAGTTGATCGGGGAACAAGAACAAGCTTTTGTAATAGGTTTGAGCATTGGACGGCCAACTAGTAACGCTATTCGGATTGTGCGACGACTGATTTTTCTATCGCTGTTTCAAACGTTTTTAAGTCGTAATAACGCAATTGCCTACTCGACATCAAGCCTGCCTATGGCAAGTATGGCAACAACACCCAAGCACCAGCGTAGCTCAGTCATTCTGCTTCTGCTCACCGACGCGTCCGGAAGCAGGATGGCCGACTCGTCAAGAGGTGTGAAAGCGGCCGACGCTGGCCGCGGTTTCCTGTGCACATCACTCCCCTACGACTACCGTTTAATTCTTCCACCATTAACCTCAGGAGAAGGACTCAGAAGGGCGTTGGTTCTGCACTGCGACATTGCAGGGCGTCCGTACGGGATTAGTGACTTCCGAAAGCCGCTCAAAGAACTAGGCATCATTCAAGAGGTGAGCGCCATATGAGCGTATCAGATGTCGCACGTCTAGCTTCTTTACATGAAGACAGATGAGGCCAAGAAGACACTTCTGGACGCTGGTCTACTCTTCGTGAAAGACAAGCCCTGCCTCATTGTCGACCCAGAAAGGCAAGAGGCTCATCTCAAGTTGCATTGGGTAGCCTTTGACGTCAATGCAAAGACTGTACCGAGTGCTTTCCGGGAGTACGATGAAGTTACAGAAGTCATCAGCGACAAGTAGAGAGACGAAGACTTCGAAGAAGTTGAGTCAACCACAAGATTCGTTCGGCTTTAAAGCAAGGCGTTACTACGCATCGCATACCACACCAGATGTGTCTCGGGAGCGGCACGGCGCTGATGGTCGTGCCAGGCAGAGCGCCTCTGTGCCTGCGTTGCCGGAACACTGGACACATTGATCACGACTGCAGGATGCCCAGGTGAGCTGGTTGTTGCGCTTTTGGGCATGAGCGGGTGGACTGTACTTGTTCCTACGCCATTGCCGCAAATCGAGCAACAAATGCCGACCACACTGAATTGCTGATGGATGAAGAGGAAGCAGAGAGGGCCATGGTGTCGAAGACCGTGGTGGAGGCGTCTCATGCAGTGGCGACCAGCGAAAGGGAGATGGAGACACCTAAGCAAGATACAGATGAAAATACGGTTATGGGCACTGCAATGCAGCGGCGTTCGAATAGTATGGAAACCCAACACAAGCCTTAACTGGTCACCAGCCGCGACGCTAATTTGGACATGGATACAGACGAAACTACGCCAGTAAAACGACGCCCGAATGAGGGAGACGCGGCGTCCAAGCAGCGCCAGACCCAGGAGAGAGAGATTGTGGGTATAAAAAGGAAAATAAGAGAGAAGTTAGCCCCGTGACTTTCTGCATCTTGTGCGACACCTCAACAGTAGCTCACAAGCGATGGGGGTAAGGAGAAATTAAAAGGATAGGAATTATAGTATATATATAGAGAGAAATGCGCAGGGACAGCGAGCGACGACGGAAGTGAACAGAAATAAGAAGATGATACACGGTCATGGGAGTCCGAAAACGGTGCACCACTGGCGAGAGCTTTTGTCGGCAACAGGAGATGGTGTAGGGCTAATCCAGTCGGCCAGAGCTACGCTGTCGTCGTCGTAGGGGACCGGCGGCAGGAGGTGGCATAGGACCATCCCCAGGCCAGGGTTACGTTGTCGTCGGAGATCGCGAGAGCACGACCGGTCGGCACGGAATCCAGCGAGCGAGTCCGCCCGACCCAGGAAGATCAAGGGTAGTGGCGAATGGCTGGTTCCAAAAAGTCTCGGGGTGCGGGCCGCCTGCGTTCGTCACCGCTTTCATGTGGCGGCGATGAGACGACGCCTTAAGCGAGGACCGGACAGTGGGTTATGTGTTAGTAGGCTAAGCGTCGTTCGCTTGGCTTTTTCTATACACG
Source organism: Rhipicephalus microplus (assembly GCF_013339725.1). NCBI lineage: Eukaryota > Metazoa > Arthropoda > Arachnida > Ixodida > Ixodidae > Rhipicephalus > Rhipicephalus microplus. The sequence continues at coordinate 3,123 of NW_023608641.1, read as the reverse complement.
ATGGCGACGCTAAATGTACGTGGGCTTTCTGCTAAACGGCGGCAAAACCAGCTTTACCGCTTATTATAGAACAAGATTTAGACATCGTCGCTGTACAGGAAACTAAAGTTGAGAGTGAAGAGCACTCTGAGTGAATAGTGCAGCCTTTAACGAGACTGTTTGATGTGTGCGTTTGTCACGTTGTGGGTGCGTCTGCAGGGTGCCTCTTGTTAATTCGGCAGAGCCTTAATGCAAAAGTGGAGTCTGTAACTACCTGCGAGGCGGGTCGTTTTATTATATGTGATTTATCCTTACTAAGAAAAAAACGAGAGGGATCTGTGTGTACGCACCCTGTGATTCAAGATCGTTTTTTGAAAAACTTGATGTGCATTTGAAATGTGAAAATAAACTAATTTTTGCCGGGGATTTCAACTGCGTTTCTTTGAGTATAGATAAATCAAGTTTCAGGCCGTACAGAGATTCAAGCACCGCTGTTCTAATCGATATGGTAGCGAAGGCTCAGCTAGAGGACGTCGTTGATTGTTTTTGCAGTGGAGAAGGGGTATGTTTGCCCACTTTCAGCGTTCAAGCCATGCTCTACTTGGCAGAGTATACGTGTCTTTTGAAATTCTCCCTTCGTGCCTTGAATACTGAGTTCACCTGTTACGTTTAGTGATCATTGTTTGGTTTCATTCTCAGTGGGTAAACATAAAGGAATAACAAACATTTCTCTTGGGATCTCTGTAAATTTTATATAAAGCTAATAAAGTATGAAGATATTCGCATTTTTCTAGAGGGCATAGAAGACTTCGTAAATAGAACACTTGATTCCTGGGAACATAAGTGAGAACTATTTAAACAGACCATTAAACTGAAAGCACCTGGGAAAGCCAGTATCCTGAGCCATGCTAAAAAAGAACTTGAAGTGCGCTTGCGTGAAGACTTGCAACAGTTAGTAGCGGAAGAATGCACCCAGGCTGGTACATCTTCAGAGGAGATAAGCAGAACTAAACTTAAGCTAGAATTGATAGACCAAGAACGTTATCGCAAAACGTTGATTTGAGCACGAGCAGAAAACTTGGTAGCGGGAAAAATGCCAAGAAAACGAGCTCTTGGAGCTGATAATAGACATGCCTTTAATACTGAAATAAGAGAAGTAGAATATAAAGGAACAAGGTACCATACAAAAGAAGCAATGGCCGGTGCGTTTTTCGAATAATACAAAGAGTTGTTCACACCAACCAGTGTACAAGCACATTGTTTTATAGTGATTTCATTTCATTATAGCCAACACTTGATGACAAAAGAAAGGAAGCTTTAGAATTGCCTATAACAGAAGAAGAGTTGAATAAGCAATTAAGTTAAACAATGGTAAGCCTCGATGACCTGGTGGCCTGAGTGCTTCAGTGTACAAGAAATTCAAACATATTTTCACCTATGTTAAAGAAGGTATTAACGACGCTTTTAAATCTAAACAACTTCCACTATCGTTCATGTCAGCCCACGCGATCTTGATTGATATGTGGGTTTAACGTCCCAAAACCACTATATGATTATGAGAGACGCCGTAGTGGAGGGCTCCGGAAATTTCGACCACCTGGGGTTCTTTAACATGCACCCAAATCTGAGCACACGGGCCTACAACATTTCCGCCTCCATCGGAAATGCAGCCGCCGCAGCCGGGATTCAAACCCGCGACCTGCGGGTCAGCAGCCGAGTACCTAGCCACTAGACAAGTTAAAAGAAGTGTTACAGCATATAGACCAATTACCCTAACTTATGTTGACTATAAAATATTGATAAAAATATTGACCAGAAGACTCCAGACAGTTATGACAAAACTGGTTGCGTCGCACCAAACTTGTGGCATTAAGAGAAAAAAATAATGACCAACATAAGCATAGCACCATCAATCCTAGAAAGTTGTGACGCTATGCATCTCAGTGTGGCCATGCTTCAAATTGACTTCGAAAAGGCATTTGATCGCGTGAACCTAGGGAGTGTGAGAACATATGAACGTAGGGAGTTTGATTAGCGACGGAGTTCGCATGGCTTACACAGGATACACGACGAGATTGGTATTAATACAACTGCGCGTAGGCGCAGTTGTAGGCGCAGTTGTATTTATTACCAATCTGCGGTCCATGTGCTGCGGTCCATAAGACAGAGGTGCCCGATATCGCCCCTTCTTGCTATTTTTATTGAATCTTTTTGTTTAAGTGTAATTATTAACACTGCAATAAGCGGTTTTAAATTGCATGAAGCTGAGGTTAGCCTCCTTGCATACGCAGACGACATTGCAGTTTTCTGTACAAATTATAAGAGTATAATGCATGCTGTAAATGCCGTGAAAACTTTTTGCCAGGCGAGTGGTAGTGCCGTGAACTGCAATAAGTGCCTTGGCTTCTGGCATGGCGAATGGGACATCACACCAAGAATATTTCTAAACATTAAATGGCACGAAGCACCAGTAAAGTATTTAGGAGTGCCGCTAGAGTTCTATCACGACAGTGAACCGTATTGGAAAAAGAAACACAGGCATTGCGCAATGATGTAAAAAAATGGAAAGGTTGGGTTACTTCGATACTCGCACGGGCCACAACGTGCAACTTCTTTCTAATCAGCAAGCTGTGGTAGGTAATGCAGGTTTTGCACTGCAGTAAAGTAAATGTACAGAAAATACACAGAGTATTTGCAGTTTTCATTTAGAACTCTGTCTGGGAACGATCAAGCCGCACAAACCTCTTCAGAAAAGTTCGAGATTGGGGCTTGGATCAGTTCATTTGTACATAAGACAACTTGTCAGTGGTTTTATTTTTCTGCGTGATGTAGATAGCCCTTTTTTGAGAACTGTTATACAACAAACGTTATCTAGAGTGCTGCCGGGATTTCTCATATCGACATCAAATCTGCAAGGACCAATACAAGGGTATTCAAAGGAAGTTGTTTTGTCTTTCCACTTTTTGTCAGTGAGATTTTCGTTAGTGTATCTGGCTGAACTATCACGTAAAATATTGTATAAAGACCTTGCCGATCTTTTACTGCCTCCACCACTGCACCGTCAGCTATATTGTGCAGGCCCAGGACAGGGTGTTCTGAAACGTGTTAAGAGAATGCTTGTAGCGCCAGGAGCCAAACTTTTTC
>NW_023608640.1:0-22090 GCF_013339725.1 Rhipicephalus microplus | reverse complement strand
ATGCGTCTTGTACCGTTACAAGTGCGAAACTGCTATGTTGTGACATTCTCGGTAAAGCGCATGCAAGTATCGTGAAACCTTAAAGAACGATGTCATTTAGCGAGATACAGCGTTCTGTACTGTAATAAGTTGGTGAGAAACTGTGAGGTCAAGCAAATATCGTAATTGTGAACGAAACAGTGTAATTGAGCGTCTTTAGATACAAGTGCGAATGTTAGGTTAGGTTGACATATCAACCGTCGTAAAACCGCATTAAACAATGTCACTTAGTGAGATGTAGTGTTTTTCAACATTACAAGTCGGGAACTACGATATCTAATGTGAAAGCGCATGAAACCGTCGTAATCTTGTAGAAAACATTGTAAAGTTGCGAGTAAAACGTTTTCTAACGATAGAAGTGCGAAGGTTAGGTTAGGTTAGGTTAGTTTAAGCTAGGTAGCGTCGTGAAACTACCAAAAACGACGTCATCTAACGAGATAGTGTTGTTTTATATGCGAGTATTAAACTGCGATAGGTGAAATGTTGTGAAAGCACACAAAACGGCATGAACAAGCCAAATACTGCGTGTTCTACCGTTACAAGTGCGAAACTGCTATATTGTGATATTCTCGTTAAAGCGCATGCAAGCATCGTGAAACCTTAAAGAACAATGTCATTTAGCGAGATACAGCGTTCTGTACTGCAATAAGTTGGTGAAAAACTGTGAGGTTATGCAAATATCGTAATTGTGAACGAAACAGTGTAATAGAGCGTTTTTCAATACAAGTACGAATGTTAGGTTAGGTTAAGATATGAACCGTCGTAAAACCGCATTAAACAATGTCACTTAGTGAGATGCAGTGTTTTTCACCATTACAAGTCGGGAACTGCGATATCTAATGTGAAAGCGCTTGCAAACGTCGTTAGGTTAGGTTAGGTTAGGTTACGTTAGGTTAGGTTTGGTTAGGTTAGGTTAGGTTAGGTTATGTTAGGTTAGGTTGGGTTAGGTTAGGTTAGGTTACGTTAGGTTAAGGTATGAACCGTCGTAAAACCGCATTAAACAATGTCACTTAGTGAGATGCAGTGTTTTTCACCTTTACAAGTTGGGAACTGCGATATCTAATGTGAAAGCGCTTGAAACCGTCGTAATGTTGTAGAAAGCAATGTAAAGTAGCGAGTAAAACGTTTTCTAACGATAGAAGTGCGAAGGTTATGTTAGGTTGAGTTATGTTAGTTTAAGCTAGGTAGCGTCGTGAAACCACCAAAAACGACGTCATCTAACGAGATAGTGTTGTTTTATTGCGAGTATTAAACTGCGATAGGTGAAATGTTGTGAAAGCACACAAAACGGCATGAACAAGCCAAATACTGCGTGTTGTACCGTTACAAGTGCGAAACTGCTATGTTGTGATATTCTCGTTAAAGCGCATGCAAGCATCGTGAAACCTTAAAGAACGATGTCATTTAGCGAGATACAGCGTTCTGTACTGCAATAAGTTGGTGAAAAACTGTGAGGTTATGCAAATATCGTAATTGTGACGAAACAGTGTAATAGAGCGTCTTTATACAAGTGCGAATGTTAGGTTAGGTTAAGATATAACCGTCGTAAAACCGCATTAAACAATGTCACTTAGTGAGATGCAGTGTTTTTCACCATTACAAGTCGGGAACTGCGATATCTAATGTGAAAGCGCTTGCAAACGTCGTTAGGTTAGTTAGGTTAGGTTAGGTTAGGTTAGGTTAGGTAGGTTAGTTAGGGTTAGGTTTGGTTAGGTTAGGTTGGTTAGGTTAGGTATGTTAGGTAAGGTTTGGTTAGGTTTAGGTTAGGTTGGGTTAGGTAAGGTTAGGTTAGGTTAAGATATGAACCGCGCTAAAACCGCATTAAACAATGTCACTTAGTGAGATGCTGTGTTTTTCACCATTACAAGTCGGGAACTGCGATATCTAATGTGAAAGCGCATGAAACCGTCGTAATCTTGTAGAAAACATTGTAAAGTTGCGAGTAAAACGTTTTCTAACGATAGAAGTGCGAAGGTTAGGTTAGGTTAGGTTAGGTTAAGCTAGGTAGCGTCGTGAAACTACCAAAAACGACGTCATCTAACGAGATAGTGTTGTTTTATTGCGAGTATTAAACTGCGATAGGTGAAATGTTGTGAAAGCACACAAAACGGCATGAACAAGCCAAATACTGCGTGTTCTACCGTTACAAGTGCGAAACTGCTATATTGTGATATTCTCGTTAAAGCGCATGCAAGCATCGTGAAACCTTAAAGAACAATGTCATTTAGCGAGATACAGCGTTCTGTACTGCAATAAGTTGGTGAAAAACTGTGAGGTTATGCAAATATCGTAATTGTGAACGAAACAGTGTAATAGAGCGTTTTTAGATACAAGTGCGAATGTTAGGTTAGGTTAAGATATGAACCGTCGTAAAACCGCATTAAACAATGTCCCTTAGTGAGATGCAGTGTTTCTCACCATTACAAGTCGGGAACTGCGATATCTAATGTGAAAGCGCTCTCAACCGTCGTTAGGTTAAGTTAGGTTAGGTTAGGTTTGGTTAGGTTAGGTTAGGTTAGCTTAGGTTAGGTTAGGTTGGGTTGGGTTGGGTTAGGTTGGGTTAGGTTAGGTTAGGTTAGGTTAGGTTGGGTTAGGTTAGTTTAGGTTAGGTTAGGTTAGGTTAGGTTGGGTTGGGTTGGGTTAGGTTAGGTTAGGTTAGGTAAGGTTAGGTTAGGTTAGGTTAGGTTACGTTAGGTTAAGGTATGAACCGTCGTAAAACCGCATTAAACAATGTCACTTAGTGAGATGCAGTGTTTTTCACCTTTACAAGATGGGAACTGTGATATCTAATGTGAAAGCGCTTGAAACCGTCGTAATGTTGTAGAAAGCAATGTAAAGTAGCGAGTAAAACGTTTTCTAACGATAGAAGTGCGAAAGTTATGTTAGGTTGAGTTATGTTAGTTTAAGCTAGGTAGCGTCGTGAAACTACCAAAAACAACGTCATCTAACGAGATAGTGTTGTTTTATTGCGAGTACGAAACTGCGATAGGTGAAATGTTGTGAAAGCACACAAAACGGCATGAACAAGCCAAATACTGCGTGTTGTACCGTTACAAGTGCGAAACTGCTATGTTGTGATATTCTCGTTGAAGCGCATGCAAGCATCGTGAAATCTTAAAGAACGATGTCATTTAGCGAGATACAGCGTTCTGTACTGCAATAAGTTGGTGAAAAACTGTGAGGTTATGCAAATATCCTAATTGTGAACGAAACAGTGTAATAGAGCGTTTTTAATACAAGTGCGAATGTTAGGTTAGGTTAAGATATGAACCGTCGTAAAACCGCATTAAACAATGTCACTTAGTGAGATGCAGTGTTTTTCACCATTACAAGTCGGGAACTGCGATATCTAATGTGAAAGCGCTTGAAAACGTCGTTAGGTTAGGTTAGGTTAGGTTAGGTTAGGTTAGGTTAGGTTAGGTTAGGTTAGGTTGGTTGGTTAGGTTAGGTTAGGTTAGGTTAGGGTATGTTAGGTAAGGTTGTAGGTTAGGTTAGGTTAGGTTGGGTTAGGTAAGGTTAGGTTAGGTTAAGATATGAACCGCGCTAAAACCGCATTAAACATGTCACTTAGTGAGATGCTGTGTTTTTCACCATTACAAGTCGGGAACTGCGATATCTAATGTGAAAGCGCATGAAACCGTCGTAATCTTGTAGAAAACATTGTAAAGTAGCGAATAAAACGTTTTCTAACGATAGAAGTGCGAAGGTTCGGTTAGTTTGAGCTAGGTAGCGTCGTGAAACCACCAAAAAACGATGTCATCTAACGAGATAGTGTTGTTTTATTGCGAGTACGAAACTGCGATAGGTGAAATATTGGGAAAGCACACAAAATGGCATGAACTAGCCAGATACTGCGTCTTGTGCCGTTACAAGTGCGAAACTGCTTTATTGTGATATTCTCGTTAAAGCGCATGCAAGTATCGTGAAACCTTAAAGAACGATGTCATTTAGCGAGATACAGCGTTCTGTACTGTAATAAGTTGGTGAGAAACTGTGAGGTCAAGCAAATATCGTAATTGTGAACGAAACAGTGTAATTGAGCGTATTTAGATACAAGTGCGAATGTTAGGTTAGGTTGAGATATCAACCGTCGTAAAACCGCATTAAACAATGTCACTTAGTGAGATGTAGTGTTTTTCAACATTACAAGTCGGGAACTACGATATCTAATGTGAAAGCGCATGAAACCGTCGTAATCTTGTAGAAAACATTGTAAAGTTGCGAGTAAAACGTTTTCTAACGATAGAAGTGCGAAGGTTAGGTTAGGTTAGGTTAGTTTAAGCTAGGTAGCGTCGTGAAACTACCAAAAACGACGTCATCTAACGAGATAGTGTTGTTTTATTGCGAGTATTAAACTGCGATAGGTGAAATGTTGTGAAAGCACACAAAACGGCATGAACAAGCCAAATACTGCGTGTTGTACCGTTACAAGTGCGAAACTGCTATGTTGTGACATTCTCGGTAAAGCGCATGCAAGTATCGTGAAACCTTAAAGAACGATGTCATTTAGCGAGATACAGCGTTCTGTACTGTAATAAGTTGGTGAGAAACTGTGAGGTCAAGCAAATATCGTAATTGTGAACGAAACAGTGTAATTGAGCGTCTTTAGATACAAGTGCGAATGTTAGGTTAGGTTCACATATCAACCGTCGTAAAACCGCATTAAACAATGTCACTTAGTGAGATGTAGTGTTTTTCAACATTACAAGTCGGGAACTACGATATCTAATGTGAAAGCGCATGAAACCGTCGTAATCTTGTAGAAAACATTGTAAAGTTGCGAGTAAAACGTTTTCTAACGATAGAAGTGCGAAGGTTAGGTTAGGTTGGGTTAGTTTAAGCTAGGTAGCGTCGTGAAACTACCAAAAACGACGTCATCTAACGAGATAGTGTTGTTTTATTGCGAGTATTAAACTGCGATAGGTGAAATGTTGTGAAAGCACACAAAACGGCATGAACAAGCCAAATACTGCGTGTTCTACCGTTACAAGTGCGAATTTGCTATATTGTGATATTCTCGTTAAAGCGCATGCAAGCATCGTGAAACCTTAAGAACAATGTCATTTAGCGAGATACAGCGTTCTGTACTGCAATAAGTTGGTGAAAAACTGTGAGGTTATGCAAATATCGTAATTGTGAACGAAACAGTGTAATAGAGCGTTTTTCAATACAAGTACGAATGTTAGGTTAGGTTAAGATATGAACCGTCGTAAAACCGCATTAAACAATGTCACTTAGTGAGATGCAGTGTTTTTCACCATTACAAGTCGGGAACTGCGATATCTAATGTGAAAGCGCTTGCAAACGTCGTTAGGTTAGGTTAGGTTAGGTTAGGTTACGTTAGGTTAGGTTTGGTTAGGTTAGGTTAGGTTAGGTTATGTTAGGTTAGGTTGGGTTAGGTTGGGTTAGGTTAGGTTAGGTTACGTTAGGTTAAGGTATGAACCGTCGTAAAACCGCAATAAACAATGTCACTTAGTGAGATGCAGTGTTTTTCACCTTTACAAGTTGGGAACTGCGATATCTAATGTGAAAGCGCTTGAAACCGTCGTAATGTTGTAGAAAGCAATGTAAAGTAGCGAGTAAAACGTTTTCTAACGATAGAAGTGCGAAGGTTATGTTAGGTTGAGTTATGTTAGTTTAAGCTAGGTAGCGTCGTGAAACCACCAAAAACGACGTCATCTAACGAGATAGTGTTGTTTTATTGCGAGTACGAAACTGCGATAGGTAAAATGTTGTGAAAGCACACAAAACGGCATGAACAAGCCAAATACTGCGTGTTGTACCGTTACAAGTGCGAAACTGCTATGTTGTGACATTCTCGGTAAAGCGCATGCAAGTATCGTGAAACCTTAAAGAACGATGTCATTTAGCGAGATACAGCGTTCTGTACTGTAATAAGTTGGTGAGAAACTGTGAGGTCAAGCAAATATCGTAATTGTGAACGAAACAGTGTAATTGAGCGTCTTAGATACAAGTGCGAATGTTAGGTTAGGTTGACATATCAACCGTCGTAAAACCGCATTAAACAATGTCACTTAGTGAGATGTAGTGTTTTTCAACATTACAAGTCGGGAACTACGATATCTAATGTGAAAGCGCATGAAACCGTCGTAATCTTGTAGAAAACATTGTAAAGTTGCGAGTAAAACGTTTTCTAACGATAGAAGTGCGAAGGTTAGGTTAGGTTAGGTTAGTTTAAGCTAGGTAGCGTCGTGAAACTACCAAAAACGACGTCATCTAACGAGATAGTGTTGTTTTATTAGCGAGTATTAAACTGCGATAGGTGAAATGTTGTGAAAGCACACAAAACGGCATGAACAAGCCAAATACTGCGTGTTCTACCGTTACAAGTGCGAAACTGCTATATTGTGATATTCTCGTTAAAGCGCATGCAAGCATCGTGAAACCTTAAAGAACAATGTCATTTAGCGAGATACAGCGTTCTGTACTGCAATAAGTTGGTGAAAAACTGTGAGGTTATGCAAATATCGTAATTGTGAACGAAACAGTGTAATAGAGCGTTTTTCAATACAAGTACGAATGTTAGGTTAGGTTAAGATATGAACCGTCGTAAAACCGCATTAAACAATGCCACTTAGTGAGATGTCGTGTTTTTCACCATTACAAGTCGGGAACTGCGATATCTAATGTGAAAGCGCTTGCAAACGTCGTTAGGTTAGGTTAGGTTAGATTAGGTTAGGTTACGTTAGGTTAGGTTAGGTTAGGTTTGGTTTGATTAGGTTAGGTTAGGTTAGGTTAGGTTAGGGTATGTTAGGTAAGGTTTGGTTAGGTTAGGTTAGGTTGGGTTAGGTAAGGTTAGGTTAGGTTAAGATATGAACCGCGCTAAAACCGCATTAAACAATGTCACTTAGTGAGATGCTGTGTTTTTCACCATTACAAGTCGGGAACTGCGATATCTAATGTGAAAGCGCTTGAAACCGTCGTAATGTTGTAGAAAGCATGTAAAGTAGCGAGTAAAACGTTTTCTAACGATAGAAGTGCGAAGGTTATGTTAGGTTAGTTTGAGCTAGGTAGCGTCGTGAAACCACCAAAAACGACGTCATCTAACGAGATAGTGTTGTTTTATTGCGAGTACGAAACTGCGATAGGTGAAATATTGTGAAAGCACACAAAACGGCATGAACAGCCAAATACTGCGTGTTGTACCGTTACAAGTGCGAAACTGCTTATTGTGATATTCTCGTTAAAGCGCATGCAAGTATCGTGAAACCTTAAAGAACGATGTCATTTAGCGAGATACAGCGTTCTGTACTGTAATAAGTTGGTGAGAAACTGTGAGGTCAAGCAAATATCGTAATTGTGAACGAAACAGTGTAATTGAGCGTCTTTAGATACAAGTGCGAATGTTAGGTTAGGTTGAGCATATCAACCGTCGTAAAACCGCATTAAACAATGTCACTTAGTGAGATGTAGTGTTTTTCAACATTACAAGTCGGGAACTACGATATCTAATGTGAAAGCGCATGAAACCGTCGTAATCTTGTAGAAAACATTGTAAAGTTGCGAGTAAAACGTTTTCTAACGATAGAAGTGCGAAGGTTAGGTTAGGTTAGGTTAGTTTAAGCTAGGTAGCGTCGTGAAACTACCGAAAACGACGTCATCTAACGAGATAGTGTTGTTTTATTGCGAGTATTAAACTGCGATAGGTGAAATGTTGTGAAAGCACACAAAACGGCATGAACAAGCCAAATACTGCGTGTTCTACCGTTACAAGTGCGAAACTGCTATATTGTGATATTCTCGTTAAAGCGCATGCAAGCATCGTGAAACCTTAAAGAACAATGTCATTTAGCGAGATACAGCGTTCTGTACTGCAATAAGTTGGTGAAAAACTGTGAGGTTATGCAAATATCGTAATTGTGAACGAAACAGTGTAATAGAGCGTCTTTAGATACGAGTACGAATGTTAGGTTAGGTTAAGATATGAACCGTCGTAAAACCGCATTAAACAATGTCATTTAGTGAGATGCAGTGTTTTTCACCATTAAAAGTGGGGAACTGCGATATCTAATGTGAAAGCGCTTGCAACCGTCGTTAGGTTAGGTTAGGTTAGGTTAGGTTTGGTTAGGTTAGGTTAGGTTAGGTTAGATTAGGTTAGGTTGGGTTGAGTTGGGTTAGGTTAGGTTAGGTTACGTTAGGTTGGGTTAGGTTAGGTTAGGTTAGGTTACGTTAGGTTAGGTTACGTTAGGTTAGGTTAGGTTAGGTTACGTTAGGTTAGGTTAGGTTAGGTAAGGATAATTTGGTTAGGTTAGGTAAGGTTAGGTTAGGTTAGGTTAGGTTGGGTTGGGTGTTGTTGGGTTGGGTTGGGTTGGGTTAGGTTGGGTTAGGTAAGGTTAGGTTAGGTTAGGTTAGGTTGGGTTGGGTGTTGTTGGGTTGGGTTGGGTTGGGTTAGGTTGGGTTAGGTTAGGTTAGGTTACGTTAGGTTAGGTTAGGTTAGGTTACGTTAGGTTATGTTAGGTTAGGTTAGGTTACGTTAAATTAGGTTAGGTCAGGTAAGGTTACGTTACGTTAGAATAGGTTAGGTTAGGTTAGGTTAGGTTAAGTTTGGTTAGGTTAGGTTAGGTTAGCTTAGGTTAGGTTAGGTTAGGTTGGGTTGGGTTGGGTTGGGTTAAGGTGGGTTAGGTTAGGTTAGGTTAGGTTAGGTTGGGTTAGGTTAGTTTAGGTTAGGTTAGGTTAGGTTAGGTTGGTTGGGTTGGCTTAGGTTAGGTTAGGGTGGTAAGGTTGGGGTTAGGTTAGGTTAGGTTACGTTAGGTTAAGGTATGAACCGTCGTAAAACCGCATTAAACATGTCACTTAGTGAGATGCAGTGTTTTTCACCATTACCGGTGGGCTCGGTGGCACTGCCATGATGCGGTCCACTAATCCGCTTCTGTTCATCATGCAGATTATGACGTCCTTCGTCATGCGAATGTTGCTGCCCTTTCCCGCGGAATCAACGAGCGCTTCGTTGGCCAAGGCGAACCCGTGCACCAGCTGTGTCATCAATTTGCAAATCGGAATCGGCAACCAATCGTCCCGTTCAATGGCGCCACCAGTCCAAGCATGGATCCTCGACAAGATGCCATTCGCCCTACCGCCATCGTCAACAGCCAGCCAGCGGCCTATAAAGGAGCAGCGAATACCCCCCGCGCGCTGTGGGCTCGGTGGCACTGCCATGATGCGGTCCACTAATCCGCTTCTGTTCATCATGCAGATTATGACGTCCTTCGTCATGCGAATGTTGCTGCCCTTTCCCGCGGAATCAACGAGCGCTTCGTTGGCCAAGGCGAACCCGTGCACCAGCTGTGTCATCAATTTGCAAATCGGAATCGGCAACCAATCGTCCCGTTCAATGGCGCCACCAGTCCAAGCATGGATCCTCGACAAGATGCCATTCGCCCTACCGCCATCGTCAACAGCCAGCCAGCGGCCTATAAAGGAGCAGCGAATACCCCCCGCGCGCTGTGGGCTCGGTGGCACTGCCATGATGCGGTCCACTAATCCGCTTCTGTTCATCATGCAGGTCTGTAAATCTCATCCTCTTTTCGCTAAAAAAACAAGTAATTATTGTCTTGTGCAGCTACCGAGCCCGCAGTGCTGCTTTTCCATTGTTTTTCAGTGTCTTTCCGTGATTAGATCCCTATTATTGCTTTCCGGTGATATTGAAAGCAATCCTGGTCCCGATAATGCCGCGCTGCTTGCCGAAATGAAGAAGATTTCCGCTGGTCAGGCTAAGATGATCGCTGAAATGCAGGAACTAAAGAACCAATCTATGGCTACGACCGCGTTACTGGACACGTTAAGTAAAAGGCTGACGGACCTCGAGGGTAATTACCAAAGTGTGATAGCCTTGCAAGGAGACATGCAATCTATACAGGCAGACAGCGAACGTACGGCGCAGCTGATCCATAAACTGGAAGCGCGTGTAGACGATGCTGAAAACAGATCTAGGCGAAATAATTTGGTTTTCTACGGCCTTCCAGATCCGTCTGCATCAGAGCCATCATCAGATTCTGAAAAAATTATTTTACGTCATTGCTCAGATTACCTAAAGGTACAGCTTGAGCCCAAGGATATGGAGCGGGCACACCGAATTGGTCGGCATTCCTGTAACCGCAAACGCCCAATTATAGTAAAATTTGTGTCTTATAAAACGAAGGAAGCTGTTCTTTCAAAAGGACGTAACTTCAAAGGCACTGACTTTAGCGTCGCAGAAGATTTTTCACCAGCTGTTAGGAACGCCCGTAAACACCTTGTCGCCTTCGCTAAAGATAAATCTGCACCCTATTCCTTGCGTTTCAAAACGCTGTTCATGGGCCCAAAGCGGTACGTATACGATGAAGCTTCTCAAACAGTCAAAGAAGCATAGCAACCACAAATCGAGACAAAATTAATCCGTCGTCCGAAACCAACAGGCAAGTCACGTCTTCCCATCTCAGTAATCTTCACTAATATACGCAGCTTCATTTCAAAACGTGAACATGTGTCCAACCTTGTGCTGACATCTAAAAGCAACATGTTAATTCTTACCGAAACTTGGCTTAGCGACCACGTTTCAGATTCGGAAGTACTGACAGATTTGCCTAATTTCAGTCTGTTTCGTGCTGACCGACCGAATGCACGAGGCGGAGGTGTCCTCATAGCTGCCAGCCAGGAACTATCGTGCTCTGTTCTTAGTATCAGGTCGAACTTAGAACTACTTTTCATTCATTGTCACGCCGCTCCACAATCAGTACTTGTGGGCGTTTGCTATAGACCCCCCCACAGTAGCCCAGCTTTTGCCATTGAGCTAAACAATGCACTCTTCGAAATAACATCGAAGCACACCAAGGCTAGCCTTCTCCTTTTCGGAGACTTCAATTTTCCAGACATTAATTGGCACAACTTATCTCCCCACTTAGTAAACGAGACGGAGGTAAAAAACTTTCTTGACGTTTGTCTTGATTTTAATCTTAGTCAACTAGTGTCTCAACCAACGCGTATCACGGAAAACACAGCTAACGTATTAGATTTAATACTAACAAACCAACCAGACAAATTATCATCGATCGCCTACCTAAAAGAAATCAGTGATCATAAGGTCATTCACGCGTCCTTTAACTTTGGGGCAGTTCCGCGCTTGAAAGTACAAAAAACTATACATCTTTACAAGAAAGCAAACTACAAAGCTATGTACGATAACCTGTGTGAGTTTTTAGTTTCATTTGAAACGTCTTTCAATAAACGCACTATCCATACAAATTGGCAAATATTTAAAGAAAAAATTAACAGCCTAGCAGACAGATACATCCCAAGGATAGCGATAGGAACGCAACCAGAAAAACCATGGTTCAGCAATTCTTTAAAAAGGTTGGATAACAAAAAGAAACGTTTATACCGAGCAGCAAAAGGTACCACAAATGTATGCGCATGGGATAAATATTACGCAGCGGAACGCGCATACTTGTCAGCTGTTCGGGAAGCAAAAAAAACGTACTTTCACGAAGACCTACCCAAGATGCTGGTCAACAATCCAAGGAAATTTTGGCAGGTGATTAATCCTCGAGATATAAACAGCAACACGCTAATTAACGAAGACGGTGAAACGGTCGACGACGTGGAGTGCGCTAACATTTTCAATGCAGCTTTCGCGTCAGTATTCACCAAAGAAGTTAGCTTACCATTTCCTTCTACAGCGTCAAGCACACCTAATACCATGCCAGTTATAACTTTCCATGTTGATGGTATTTCCTCTTTAATTGACAATCTCAAACTATCATCTTCAGCCGGAGTAGACAACATAAACTCAAAAGTGTTAAAAAATACTAAAGATATCAGTGCTGCTTATTTATGTCTATTGTTTTCTCAGTCACTTTCCACAGGCACCATACCTCATGACTGGACGGTGGGAAGGGTTGTTCCAATCTATAAATCAGGGGACAAGAATTCCCCACTTAACTATCGCCCCATTTCACTTACAAGCGTACCTTGCAAAATCATGGAACATGTCATTTATACAGAAATCATGAAATTTTTAGACTCGAATAAATACTTTCATCCTTCACAGCACGGATTTCGCAAAGGGTTTTCTTGCGAAACCCAATTGGCAGCGTTTCTGCATGATCTTCACACAAATCTCGATACTAACCTACAGACAGACGCGATATTTTTAGACTTTGCGAAGGCGTTCGATAAGGTACCACATCAACGATTGCTACTAAAACTATCTTTGGCAAATGTACACCCCGACGTCTTACGATGGATTGAAGCATTCCTTAATAACCGCTCACAGTTTGTCTTATTAACAACAGCACCTCTGACTCCCTGCGTGTAACTTCCGGTGTTCCTCAAGGATCTGTTCTCGGGCCTCTCCTCTTTTTAATATATATTAACGATCTACCTGGTCATGTAACCTGTAATATCCGTATGTTTGCGGATGATTGCGTCATTTACAAAACCATTACTAATACATCTCACCAAATTTCTCTTCAGGCAAATATTAACCGTCTGCAACAATGGTGTGACTGTTGGCTAATGACACTAAACCCCGCTAAGTGTAAAGTTGTGACATTCTCCCGTCGACGTAACCCTCTGTCCTATTCATATTCAATCAATAACATATCATTAGAAGCTTCGCCCTCATACAAATACCTCGGTGTTACCCTAACTAAAGATTTATCTTGGAACGCACATATCACTAACGTCATCTCATCTTCTAATAAATCACTTGGTTTCCTTAAACGCCACCTAAAACAAGCCCCAAAGCATGTTAGATTACTAGCCTATCAAACCATAATCCGTCCTAAACTCGAATACGCATGCGCAGTATGGAGCCCCCACCAAACATATTTAAGCAACGCTCTCGAAACCGTGCAAAACCGTGCTGTAAGGTTCATACACTCTCAATATTCATATCATGTCAGCGTGTCTTTATTGCGAAAGGACTTAGGTCTGCCGACCCTTGCCCATCGTCGCCGTGTTTTATCACTATCTCTTTTTCATAAGTTTTATCATTGTTCGCTCAATCAAACGCCGTACATTATTCCCCCTGGCAGAACATCGCATCGAACTGGGCACATCAATCATGTGGGCCGCCCCCGCACTCGTACTACTACCTTTTCAGGTTCTTTTTTCTTTCGCACAGCCATAGATTGGAACAGCCTGCCTCACCAAATTGCCGCCCTAACCAGCGCACCCGCATTCATGCAAGAGATATCTCATCATTTTTCAGAATAACAATTACTGGATGTCATTTTTCAACATTACAAGTCGGGAACTACGATATCTAATGTGAAAGCGCATGAAACCGTCGTATTTTGTAGAAAACATTGTAAAGTTGCGAGTAAAACGTTTTCTAACGATAGAAGTGCGAAGGTTAGGTTAGGTTAGGTTAGTTTAAGCTAGGTAGCGTCGTGAAACTACCAAAAACGACGTCATCTAACGAGATAGTGTTGTTTTATAGCGAGTATTAAACTGCGATAGGTGAAATGTTGTGAAAGCACACAAAACGGCATGAACAAGCCAAATACTGCGTGTTCTACCGTTACAAGTGCGAAACTGCTATATTGTGATATTCTCGTTAAAGCGCATGCAAGCATCGTGAAACCTTAAAGAACAATGTCATTTAGCGAGATACAGCGTTCTGTACTGCAATAAGTTGGTGAAAAACTGTGAGGTTATGCAAATATCGTAATTGTGAACGAAACAGTGTAATAGAGCGTTTTTCAATACAAGTACGAATGTTAGGTTAGGTTAAGATATGAACCGTCGTAAAACCGCATTAAACAATGTCACTTAGTGAGATGCAGTGTTTTTCACCATTACAAGTCGGGAACTGCGATATCTAATGTGAAAGCGCTTGCAAACGTCGTTAGGTTAGGTTAGGTTAGGTTAGGTTAGGTTACGTTAGGTTAGGTTTGGTTAGGTTAGGTTAGGTTAGGTTATGTTAGGTTAGGTTGGGTTAGGTTAGGTTAGGTTACGTTAGGTTAAGGTATGAACCGTCGTAAAACCGCATTAAACAATGTCACTTAGTGAGATGCAGTGTTTTTCACCTTTACAAGTTGGGAACTGCGATATCTAATGTGAAAGCGCTTGAAACCGTCGTAATGTTGTAGAAAGCAATGTAAAGTAGCGAGTAAAACGTTTTCTAACGATAGAAGTGCGAAGGTTATGTTAGGTTGAGTTATGTTAGTTTAAGCTAGGTAGCGTCGTGAAACCACCAAAAACGACGTCATCTAACGAGATAGTGTTGTTTTATTGCGAGTACGAAACTGCGATAGGTAAAATGTTGTGAAAGCACACAAAACGGCATGAACAAGCCAAATACTGCGTGTTGTACCGTTACAAGTGCGAAACTGCTATGTTGTGACATTCTCGGTAAAGCGCATGCAAGTATCGTGAAACCTTAAAGAACGATGTCATTTAGCGAGATACAGCGTTCTGTACTGTAATAAGTTGGTGAGAAACTGTGAGGTCAAGCAAATATCGTAATTGTGAACGAAACAGTGTAATTGAGCGTCTTTAGATACAAGTGCGAATGTTAGGTTAGGTTGACATATCAACCGTCGTAAAACCGCATTAAACAATGTCACTTAGTGAGATGTAGTGTTTTTCAACATTACAAGTCGGGAACTACGATATCTAATGTGAAAGCGCATGAAACCGTCGTAATCTTGTAGAAAACATTGTAAAGTTGCGAGTAAAACGTTTTCTAACGATAGAAGTGCGAAGGTTAGGTTAGGTTAGGTTAGTTTAAGCTAGGTAGCGTCGTGAAACTACCAAAAACGACGTCATCTAACGAGATAGTGTTGTTTTATTGCGAGTATTAAACTGCGATAGGTGAAATGTTGTGAAAGCACACAAAACGGCATGAACAAGCCAAATACTGCGTGTTCTACCGTTACAAGTGCGAAACTGCTATATTGTGATATTCTCGTTAAAGCGCATGCAAGCATCGTGAAACCTTAAAGAACAATGTCATTTAGCGAGATACAGCGTTCTGTACTGCAATAAGTTGGTGAAAAACTGTGAGGTTATGCAAATATCGTAATTGTGAACGAAACAGTGTAATAGAGCGTTTTTCAATACAAGTACGAATGTTAGGTTAGGTTAAGATATGAACCGTCGTAAAACCGCATTAAACAATGTCACTTAGTGAGATGCAGTGTTTTTCACCATTACAAGTCGGGAACTGCGATATCTAATGTGAAAGCGCTTGCAAACGTCGTTAGGTTAGGTTAGGTTAGGTTAGGTACGTTAGGTTAGGTTGGTAGGTTAGGTTTGGTTAGGTTAGGTTAGGTTAGGTTAGGGTATGTTAGGTAAGGTTGGGTTAGGTTAGGTTATGTTAGGTTGGGTTAGGTAAGGTTTAGGTTAGGTTAAGATATGAACCGCGCTAAAACCGCATTAAACAATGTCACTTAGTGAGATGCTGTGTTTTTCACCATTACAAGTCGGGAACTGCGATATCTAATGTGAAAGCGCATGAAACCGTCGTAATCTTGTAGAAAACATTGTAAAGTAGCGAATAAAACGTTTTCTAACGATAGAAGTGCTGAAGGTTCGGTTAGTTTGAGCTAGGTAGCGTCGTGAAACCACCAAAAACGATGTCATCTAACGAGATAGTGTTGTTTTATTGCGAGTACGAAACTGCGATAGGTGAAATATTGGGAAAGCACACAAAATGGCATGAACTAGCCAGATACTGCTCTGTGTGCCGTTACAAGTGCGAAACTGCTTATTGTGATATTCTCGTTAAAGCGCATGCAAGTATCGTGAAACCTTAAAGAACGATGTCATTTAGCGAGATACAGCGTTCTGTACTGTAATAAGTTGGTGAGAAACTGTGAGGTCAAGCAAATATCGTAATTGTGAACGAAACAGTGTAATTGAGCGTCTTTAGATACAAGTGCGAATGTTAGGTTAGGTTGACATATCAACCGTCGTAAAACCGCATTAAACAATGTCACTTAGTGAGATGTAGTGTTTTTCAACATTACAAGTCGGGAACTACGATATCTAATGTGAAAGCGCATGAAACCGTCGTAATCTTGTAGAAAACATTGTAAAGTTGCGAGTAAAACGTTTTCTAACGATAGAAGTGCGAAGGTTAGGTTAGGTTAGGTTAGTTTAAGCTAGGTAGCGTCGTGAAACTACCAAAAACGACGTCATCTAACGAGATAGTGTTGTTTTATTGCGAGTATTAAACTGCGATAGGTGAAATGTTGTGAAAGCACACAAAACGGCATGAACAAGCCAAATACTGCGTGTTCTACCGTTACAAGTGCGAAACTGCTATATTGTGATATTCTCGTTAAAGCGCATGCAAGCATCGTGAAACCTTAAAGAACAATGTCATTTAGCGAGATACAGCGTTCTGTACTGCAATAAGTTGGTGAAAAACTGTGAGGTTATGCAAATATCGTAATTGTGAACGAAACAGTGTAATAGAGCGTTTTTCAATACAAGTACGAATGTTAGGTTAGGTTAAGATATGAACCGTCGTAAAACCGCATTAAACAATGTCACTTAGTGAGATGCAGTGTTTTTCACCATTACAAGTCGGGAACTGCGATATCTAATGTGAAAGCGCTTGCAAACGTCGTTAGGTTAGGTTAGGTTAGGTTAGGTTAGGTTACGTTAGGTTAGGTTGGTTAGGTTAGGTTAGGTTAGGTTATGTTAGGTTAGGTTGGGTTAGGTTAGGTTAGGTTAGGTTAAGGTATGAACCGTCGCTAAAACCGCATTAAACAATGTCACTTAGTGAGATGCAGTGTTTTTCACCTTTACAAGTTGGGAACTGCGATATCTAATGTGAAAGCGCTTGAAACCGTCGTAATGTTGTAGAAAGCAATGTAAAGTAGCGAGTAAAACGTTTTCTAACGATAGAAGTGCGAAGGTTATGTTAGGTTGAGTTATGTTAGTTTAAGCTAGGTAGCGTCGTGAAACCACCAAAAACGACGTCATCTAACGAGATAGTGTTGTTTTATTGCGAGTACGAAACTGCGATAGGTAAATGTTGTGAAAGCACACAAAACGGCATGAACAAGCCAAATACTGCGTGTTGTACCGTTACAAGTGCGAAACTGCTATGTTGTGACATTCTCGGTAAAGCGCATGCAAGTATCGTGAAACCTTAAAGAACGATGTCATTTAGCGAGATACAGCGTTCTGTACTGTAATAAGTTGGTGAGAAACTGTGAGGTCAAGCAAATATCGTAATTGTGAACGAAACAGTGTAATTGAGCGTCTTTAGATACAAGTGCGAATGTTAGGTTAGGTTGACATATCAACCGTCGTAAAACCGCATTAAACAATGTCACTTAGTGAGATGTAGTGTTTTTCAACATTACAAGTCGGGAACTACGATATCTAATGTGAAAGCGCATGAAACCGTCGTAATCTTGTAGAAAACATTGTAAAGTTGCGAGTAAAACGTTTTCTAACGATAGAAGTGCGAAGGTTAGGTTAGGTTAGGTTAGTTTAAGCTAGGTAGCGTCGTGAAACTACCAAAAACGACGTCATCTAACGAGATAGTGTTGTTTTATTGCGAGTATTAAACTGCGATAGGTGAAATGTTGTGAAAGCACACAAAACGGCATGAACAAGCCAAATACTGCGTGTTCTACCGTTACAAGTGCGAAACTGCTATATTGTGATATTCTCGTTAAAGCGCATGCAAGCATCGTGAAACCTTAAAGAACAATGTCATTTAGCGAGATACAGCGTTCTGTACTGCAATAAGTTGGTGAAAAACTGTGAGGTCAAGCAAATATCGTAATTGTGAACGAAACAGTGTAATTGAGCGTATTTAGATACAAGTGCGAATGTTAGGTTAGCTTGAGATATCAACCGTCGTAAAACCGCATTAAACAATGTCACTTAGTGAGATGTAGTGTTTTTCAACATTACAAGTCGGGAACTACGATATCTAATGTGAAAGCGCATGAAACCGTCGTAATCTTGTAGAAAACATTGTAAAGTTGCGAGTAAAACGTTTTCTAACGATAGAAGTGCGAAGGTTAGGTTAGGTTGGGTTAGTTTAAGCTAGGTAGCGTCGTGAAACTACCAAAAACGACGTCATCTAACGAGATAGTGTTGTTTTATTGCGAGTATTAAACTGCGATAGGTGAAATGTTGTGAAAGCACACAAAACGGCATGAACAAGCCAAATACTGCGTGTTTCACCGTTACAAGTGCGAAACTGCTATGTTGTGACATTCTCGGTAAAGCGCATGCAAGTATCGTGAAACCTTAAAGAACGATGTCATTTAGCGAGATACAGCGTTCTGTACTGTAATAAGTTGGTGAGAAACTGTGAGGTCAAGCAAATATCGTAATTGTGAACGAAACAGTGTAATTGAGCGTCTTTAGATACAAGTGCGAATGTTAGGTTAGGTTGACATATCAACCGTCGTAAAACCGCATTAAACAATGTCACTTAGTGAGATGTAGTGTTTTTCAACATTACAAGTCGGGAACTACGATATCTAATGTGAAAGCGCATGAAACCGTCGTAATCTTGTAGAAAACATTGTAAAGTTGCGAGTAAAACGTTTTCTAACGATAGAAGTGCGAAGGTTAGGTTAGGTTAGGTTAGTTTAAGCTAGGTAGCGTCGTGAAACTACCAAAAACGACGTCATCTAACGAGATAGTGTTGTTTTATTGCGAGTATTAAACTGCGATAGGTGAAATGTTGTGAAAGCACACAAAACGGCATGAACAAGCCAAATACTGCGTGTTCTACCGTTACAAGTGCGAAACTGCTATATTGTGATATTCTCGTTAAAGCGCATGCAAGCATCGTGAAACCTTAAAGAACAATGTCATTTAGCGAGATACAGCGTTCTGTACTGCAATAAGTTGGTGAAAAACTGTGAGGTTATGCAAATATCGTAATTGTGAACGAAACAGTGTAATAGAGCGTTTTTCAATACAAGTACGAATGTTAGGTTAGGTTAAGATATGAACCGTCGTAAAACCGCATTAAACAATGTCACTTAGTGAGATGCAGTGTTTTTCACCATTACAAGTCGGGAACTGCGATATCTAATGTGAAAGCGCTTGCAAACGTCGTTAGGTTAGGTTAGGTTAGGTTAGGTTAGGTTACGTTAGGTTAGGTTTGGTTAGGTTAGGTTAGGTTAGGTTAGGTTATGTTAGGTTAGGTTGGGTTAGGTTAGGTTAGGTTACGTTAGGTTAAGGTATGAACCGTCGTAAAACCGCATTAAACAATGTCACTTAGTGAGATGCAGTGTTTTTCACCTTTACAAGTTGGGAACTGCGATATCTAATGTGAAAGCGCTTGAAACCGTCGTAATGTTGTAGAAAGCAATGTAAAGTAGCGAGTAAAACGTTTTCTAACGATAGAAGTGCGAAGGTTATGTTAGGTTGAGTTATGTTAGTTTAAGCTAGGTAGCGTCGTGAAACCACCAAAAACGACGTCATCTAACGAGATAGTGTTGTTTTATTGCGAGTACGAAACTGCGATAGGTAAAATGTTGTGAAAGCACACAAAACGGCATGAACAAGCCAAATACTGCGTGTTGTACCGTTACAAGTGCGAAACTGCTATGTTGTGACATTCTCGGTAAAGCGCATGCAAGTATCGTGAAACCTTAAAGAACGATGTCATTTAGCGAGATACAGCGTTCTGTACTGTAATAAGTTGGTGAGAAACTGTGAGGTCAAGCAAATATCGTAATTGTGAACGAAACAGTGTAATTGAGCGTCTTTAGATACAAGTGCGAATGTTAGGTTAGGTTGACATATCAACCGTCGTAAAACCGCATTAAACAATGTCACTTAGTGAGATGTAGTGTTTTTCAACATTACAAGTCGGGAACTACGATATCTAATGTGAAAGCGCATGAAACCGTCGTAATCTTGTAGAAAACATTGTAAAGTTGCGAGTAAAACGTTTTCTAACGATAGAAGTGCGAAGGTTAGGTTAGGTTAGGTTAGTTTAAGCTAGGTAGCGTCGTGAAACTACCAAAAACGACGTCATCTAACGAGATAGTGTTGTTTTATTGCGAGTATTAAACTGCGATAGGTGAAATGTTGTGAAAGCACACAAAACGGCATGAACAAGCCAAATACTGCGTGTTCTACCGTTACAAGTGCGAAACTGCTATATTGTGATATTCTCGTTAAAGCGCATGCAAGCATCGTGAAACCTTAAAGAACAATGTCATTTAGCGAGATACAGCGTTCTGTACTGCAATAAGTTGGTGAAAAACTGTGAGGTTATGCAAATATCGTAATTGTGAACAAAACAGTGTAATAGAGCGTTTTTAGATACAAGTGCGAATGTTAGGTTAGGTTAAGATATGAACCGTCGTAAAACCGCATTAAACAATGTCACTTAGTGAGATGCAGTGTTTTTCACCTTTACAAGTTGGGAACTGCGATATCTAATGTGAAAGCGCTTGAAACCGTCGTAATGTTGTAGAAAGCAATGTAAAGTAGCTAGTAAAACGTTTTCTAACGATAGAAGTGCGAAGGTTCGGTTAGTTTGAGCTAGGTAGCGTCGTGAAACCACCAAAAACGATGTCATCTAACGAGATAGTGTTGTTTTATTGCGAGTACGAAACTGCGATAGGTGAAATATTGGGAAAGCACACAAAATGGCATGAACTAGCCAGATACTGCGTCTTGTGCCGTTACAAGTGCGAAACTGCTTTATTGTGATATTCTCGTTAAAGCGCATGCAAGTATCGTGAAACCTTAAAGAACGATGTCATTTAGCGAGATACAGCGTTCTGTACTGTAATAAGTTGGTGAGAAACTGTGAGGTCAAGCAAATATCGTAATTGTGAACGAAACAGTGTAATTGAGCGTCTTTAGATACAAGTGCGAATGTTAGGTTAGGTTGACATATCAACCGTCGTAAAACCGCATTAAACAATGTCACTTAGTGAGATGTAGTGTTTTTCAACATTACAAGTCGGGAACTACGATATCTAATGTGAAAGCGCATGAAACCGTCGTAATCTTGTAGAAAACATTGTAAAGTTGCGAGTAAAACGTTTTCTAACGATAGAAGTGCGAAGGTTAGGTTAGGTTAGGTTAGTTAGTTAAGCTAGGTAGCGTCGTGAAACTACCAAAAACGACGTCATCTAACGAGATAGTGTTGTTTTATTGCGAGTATTAAACTGCGATAGGTGAAATGTTGTGAAAGCACACAAAACGGCATGAACAAGCCAAATACTGCGTGTTCTACCGTTACAAGTGCGAAACTGCTATATTGTGATATTCTCGTTAAAGCGCATGCAAGCATCGTGAAACCTTAAAGAACAATGTCATTTAGCGAGATACAGCGTTCTGTACTGCAATAAGTTGGTGAAAAACTGTGAGGTTATGCAAATATCGTAATTGTGAACGAAACAGTGTAATAGAGCGTTTTTCAATACAAGTGCGAATGTTAGGTTAGGTTAAGATATGAACCGTCGTAAAACCGCATTAAACAATGTCACTTAGTGAGATGCAGTGTTTTTCACCATTACAAGTCGGGAACTGCGATATCTAATGTGAAAGCGCTTGCAAACGTCGTTAGGTTAGGTTAGGTTAGGTTAGGTTAGGTTAGGTTCGGTTAGGTTAGTTTGGTTAGGTTAGGTTAGGTTAGGTTAGGTTAGGTCTGTTAGGTTAAGGTTTGGTTAGGTGGGTAGGTTAGTTACGATATGAACCGCAGCTAAAACCGCATTTAAACAATGTCACTTAGTGAGATGCAGTGTTTTTTCACCATTTACAGAGTTCGCGAAACTGCGATATCTACTGTGGAAATCGCATTGAAACCGTCGTAATTCTTGTAGAAAGCATGTAAAGTAGCGAAGTAAACGTTTTTTCCTCACGATCGAAGTGCGCAGGTTCGTTAGGTTGAGTTATGTTAGTTTAAGCTAGTAGCGTCGTTGCACCACACACCACCGACGATGTCATTTAACCCCGGGGAAGAGATAGTGATTGTTTTATTGCGCGTAGGAACCTGCGATAGGTGAAATGTTGTGAAAGCCACGCAAAACTGCTATGAACTAGCCAGATCTGCGTCTTGTGTCGTTACAAGCGCGAAACTGGCTTTATTGTGATA